>JAASGK010000026.1:0-62689 GCA_023334195.1 Globisporangium emineosum
AATAAGTGAATCCATTTCAAACCATACAAGTTTTACACAATACCTTCGACAATTTATATTCCCATAATTTGCATTGCCTCTCAAAATGTATATCGATTTGCGCCAATTTTGATGTAACTTATTGGGAGTGGCATCTGTAGTTAAGCTAAAGCAAACATAGTACATATACATGTTGTAGGCGACTTTGCTTCAGTTTGGACAAGGTTCATTCGCAACTCACTTTATCGAGCCAACCTCACTCCACTCTTCATATCTTTGTCTATTGAATGTCACTCACCAGCCGTGTGCTTCCGGGTCGAACTTGTCGAGGGACGTGATGATGGCGTCCGCGTGCTGGTAGAGCGCCTCGCGCTCGCTCACATCCTCGTAATAGCGCGGGTCTGGGATCGCGACGGTGTGCATATTGGCGCTCTTGCCTGCCTGCACGCCCAACACCGAGTCTTCGAACACGACGCAGCGAGGCACAATGATCGCATCGCTTGTTGTAGCAGAAGCAGCCTCATTTGTTGTTGTAGGGGCGCTTGTTTTCTCATACAACCGCTTGGCCGCAAGCAGAAAGATGTCGGGCTCCGGCTTGCCGCGCGTCAACTCCGGGTCATTCCCGCACACGATCACGGAGAAGTACGCAAACACCTCCGGGTGGAAGTGACGCTTGTACTCTACAGCTTGCGAGTTGGACGACGTGGCCAGTGCGATCGGCACCTTACGCGCGTGCAGCTCGCGCAGCAACTGGAGCGCTCCGGGGAGCACCTGCACCTCGGACATCATTGCGAGCATGTTGTGCTCCGCCTGGCGCACAAGCTCAGTGGGTTCGATGAGGCCGTGCAGCTCCAGCGCATCGATGACCATGCGCGTCCAGTCGATGCCCGGGCGACCCAGGATCGACTTGTGCAGCGCCTTGGAGTGGTGTTTGCCGAACGCAGAGACCGCTTGGTCGATCGAGCGCTGGCTGGTGCCCTCGGTGTCCAGCAGCGTGCCGTCGAGGTCGAACACGGCGCCGTATAGGGATCCTGGCTTGCCAACAACCTGCGCTTGCGGCAGCGCTTGTGGCGGAGCAGCTTCACTTGCACTTGTTGGCGCCATGGCTTGTTTGCTTGTGTGCTTGCTTGATTTGCTTGACTTGTCCACAAGTCAGATTCACAAATGTGTTGGGAGCAGATCGTGCGTGTCGCATCCAGACCGTTTCGAAACCTGATGCTGAAGTGTCGCTTCTAAAACCAATCAGCACCATCGAGTGCACGTTTGTTATTTGCCACTCCTGACTTCTTGTTATTGGTCAGTGTGGAAATTGCATTGTGTAATATTTGCCTGAGACTTGTTATAAGAGAAAAAGAGGGGTATTTCTCTCTCGCTCTCGCTTTATTCGAGGTCGTCCTCCGCGACGTCGTCCTGGTCGTTCTCGCCGTCGCCGCCGTCCTCGTTGTAAATATTCTCGGCCATCTGCCAGATCTGCAGCACGTTGTCCTCGGCGACGGACGCCACGACCCACGGGTCGTTCGGGTTCCACGAAAAGTCCGAGATCTTAGAGGTGTGACCGCCGTGGATGAAGAGCAGCTCCGGCGGACCGTCCTCCGCGTCCTCGGGGGTCTGCTCGTCGCCGATCTTGCTCAAATCCCACACGTGCAAGCGGCGGTCCTGCGAGCACGAGCCCAGGATCGTCTCGTTATGCGGGGACCACTGGATCTGGTACACTTCGTCGTTGTGGCCCTCAAACGAGTGCAGCTTCGCCTTCATGTTGCGCATGTCCCAGAGGTTCACTATCTTGTCCGCCGAGCCCGTCGCGAGCAGATATTCGCTGAACGGACTGAACGCCACACAGTTCACCTCTGCTGTGTGCGCGTACACCTGGGTCACCGGCTCGTTGTACTTGTCACTGCGCATATCCCAGATCAGCAGCTTCTTGTCATCGCCGACCGAGCCAAAGATCTTCTTGTGGTGCATGTGCCACGCCACGTCCTCAATCACGTCGCTGTGGCCCGTGTACTTGTGCAGCGGCTCGACGGTCTTGCCGGCGTTGCGGATGTCCCATTCGCAGATCACGGCGTCGTCCGAGCCACTGATCAAGTGGAACGGCTCATGCGGGTCCCAGCAGAGACCGTAGCCCTCTTTCGTGTGGCCCAACAGGCGGAAGTCCGGCTCCGAGCCCGAGTTCTCTTCGGGCTGCGACGGCCGCTTCGAGATGTCGAACACGTGCACTTCGGCGTGGATCGTCTTGGTCGCCACGATGAACTCGTTCGACGGCATGAAGCGCGCGCGGTTCACTTCGCCGTCGTGGTTGATGCGGATCTTGATGTCCACCTTGCCCGAGACGCCGCCGAATCCGCCCAGTTCTAATGGTAGGAATCACACACGAGAAGCAAAGTCAGCATTTTGATATGCACACCACACACAGAGCCACGCTTGTGCATTTTTGCCATCCTACCTTGGGTCTCATCGTCGTACTTGCGCGCGTCGATCTCGGTGTCTTCCAGTGGCAGGCGCACTTCTGCGATCATCAAGTGGTTCTGCTCCGAGCCGGACGTGTGCGTTCCGAGCAGCAGCTTGTGCACCGAGTAGTCGTCACCAGCCGAGCTGTTGGCATTGTAGAGACAGTGTACCATCAACATGATTAGCACGATGACCACCACGTGTGGGAAAGAAAACCACACCAAATCGCACACAATCAACAGCATGTATACAAATGCACTTACGTGTGACAGTTTGGCAGCCACTGCACCGAGAGCGAGGGCCACTCGAGCGCGTGGGTCATCACCAAGTCGTAGAGGAACGGCGTGTTCTTCTTCCAGATCTTGTACTCCTCGTTGATGAGCTTCTCCTGGAACGCGGCGTTCGTAGCGTCCGACGCGCTCGCTTCCGAGGCGGCGGCTGTGCCGTCCGCGTGGTTGCCCGTCGCGTCGGTCGTGGCAGGGTCCGTGTTGGCCATTCTTGCTGCTGCTGCTGTTGCTATCTAGCTGACGACTTGCTGTGTGGAGCTGTCGATCGGTCGAATGGGGCGCGCACAGAACCAACGGAGCTGCTGAGCTGTTGGCTTCGCGTCTTGGGAGTCTTTGGCCCAAATGTCTTTTTGTGCCAACAACAACAAAATGGCGGGAGGACAGCACACCCTTCTTCTACCGGAAAATTACACACGCGCTTTAAAGTGGAACTTGTGAGCCAAACAAGTGCTTCTGGACCAATGCAGGATTTTACCTGAAATAGCGCCGTTAAGAGGACGTTTTGGCGCGAAAAGCACTTTCTTCTTAAAACCTGTTTTTCGCCACAAATTATTGGATGCTTGACTTTTTACGAATGTAGCTCGTAAAAAGTCACATCAAGAATGGGACTCGTAAAAAGTCCTCTTGGGTTCACCATTTCATTTTGATTTTCTGGTCAAGAGCAACAGAAAAGTCTGGTCTTGGTCACAGGACGAGCAGTTCTCCAGGACTTGAATCATATTGGACCCGCTCCGGACACATTGACACACACAGAAGAAGACCTGTGGATACAACGAACCTTGTCAGCTCACGAAGACGGCTCACGAAGACGGGAGATAATTCACTGTTCGCGAGCAGCGCACTTCAAGTCCCAACGGGTCCCCGAAATTCCCCGCATTTTCTGATCAACGACCAATCCCTTTCTTCTCTGGGGTCGAAGCCGAGCGAGGGTTCCACTTTATCAGTTGAAGAAGCTGCAGGCCCACGCGTGCTGCACACACCAACATGCGAAGCAAGTCTATGCGGCGTTGATAAGGATTTGGGCGTTGAACCAACGAACTTGCTCTTGTCCCCAGGCTCACAACAACAACAAAAAAGCAGGAGCTCTCGGTCCGGTCTGGAGGCAGATGAAATGAGCGCTCCTTTCGCGTTGAGAGCCCCCAAGAGCTTCAAACATGCAACCGTGCGGCGGGTCCACTTCGTCAACAAACCACCAACCCAGACCCATCTCGCCTTTTTGGTTGCGAAAATCGGGCGTGACCGACCCACTGAGGTCCTCGTTTCCCGAGCACAGCTGCGATCTTCGAGTGCCTGGTCTTGACTTGGTTTTACTATGCCCTCTTTGTACACCTGATACAAGAACATGTAGCCTTAGATCATGCGTTTCCCGTTGTAGAGGGGTTTAACATATTTTAGAAGGGATATATGTGAGTGATAGAGTGAATAGTATCCACGTGTGTCACGCCTTCTATTGAACGCAAATTCTGTCTTGCCGTCACACATTTCTCAAATCCAGAGGTCGTCTCCATTACTAATGCCTCTAAAAACTCTATTTAGAAAGGTTTTGTTCAATAGAAAGGGTACTAAACCTGGGGCAGCGCAAATGAAAGCAAGACGGGGCAGCACCGTGATCACACGCGCAGTGAGCCAGCGCAAGCAACAGCAGTCTCCATCCATTCGAGCCCTCACTCATGCCCAGCACAGCTCGGCGGCGTGCGTAATACTGCACGTGCACACAACGAGAAAAAGAAAGCAGCAGCAGCATCGCTTGCTTGTCTCGTACTGTATCAGCAGTGTCGCTTGCCTCGCTCGATCCTTCTTCCTTCGCGAAGAGGCGTCTTTCGTTCTTCTTCGTTGAGTGAGCGCTTGGATCTTCCCTCTCTCACTCACTCGCGCGTCCGCTCGCTCCAAGGAACAAGATTTATAAAAAGAGCATCTTTTCGAGGAGCTCCTGAGTTCCACGGCCGACCATTCGCTCACACTCAACAGAAGACCACAAGAGGGATCACTCTTCAATCGACCGCGCGCAAGCAACACTCAAAGCGAGCGACCACTTCCAACAACAACAATAGACTACTGAGATGGACGAGCAGGACGCGGTGACGATGCACATTGCGGTGGGACCGGCCGGCAAGGTGGGCGAGGGCGTGAACGCCTACTACGTGTACACGGTCACGTCCGAACCGACGAACGCGCCGACCGCGGCGGCCGTGGTCGCCGACGTGAAGGACGCCAAGGACGCGAAGCTCAAGAAGACCGCGTCGTCGATCGCCGCGGCCGACAAGGACATCGTGCAGGTCGACCGTCGCTACTCGGACTTCCTCTGGCTGCACAACCAGGTAAGGCTGACACTAATAATTATGATCATTCGCTGGCGTGGATGAATGATTAGATCGCTTACTCTTTGTTCTTTGTATGGGTGTCCACTCAGCTCTCGAAGCAGTGCGCCGGGTTCATCATCCCGCCGCTGCCCGCCAAGGTGGTCGGCGTCCTGCAAGGTCCTGATTTCCTCGAGCACCGCCGCGCGGGCCTCGAGCGGTTCCTGCGCAAGGTCGTGCAGCACGACGAGCTCAAGAACACTGAGTATTTCCAGAGCTTCATCGAGTGCACGCCCGTGGAGCTGACGGCGATCAAGGCGAAGGTGCAGGCGGCCAAGCTGTCGCCGCCGACGCTCGCGGCCGTGACGCAGAAGACCCAGGCGATCAATAGCTGGTGGGGCAAGGCCGTGCAGCGCATCTCGGAGAACGACAACTTCCGCATGCTCGCAGCGAAGGCCGGTCACGAGATCACGAACAGCGAGACGATCGAAGACCCAGGCTTCGACGAGCTTATCAAGTACGTCAAGGAGCTCCACAGCCAGGTGCGCTCGCTCAAGACGAAGATCCATCTCGCAGACGTGCAGAACAAGCTCACGGCGGGCTCGTACTGCGACCTCATCGAGTCGCTGCACGCGATCGCCAACATTGAAGAGGCGTACTCGGAGGTGCCGACGTCCGACTTCAGCGCCGTGCTGGCGCTGCTGGACACGCGCGCGCGCCAGACCGACAGCGAGCTCGAGCGCTTCGGCATGGCGGTCAAGGACTTCTCTCGCTGGATGCACTCGGTGAAGAACGCGATCAGCGTGCGCGAGGACCGCCGTCTGCACTACCAGGCGAAGCTCGCGGCCAAGGCGAAGGACGCCGAGAAGCACACGGGCTACGAGACGCACTCGAACTCGAACTCGAGCCCAGTGAGCACTGTCAGCAGCGGCCACAGCAGCGGCAGCAATGGCAATGGTCACAGCAACAACTTGCACGAAGAGGTGGAGGAAGCGCGCCGTGAGTTCGAGAAGGTGCACACGCGCGTGGTTTCGGAGATCGCGCGCTTCCGCGCCGACAAGTCGGCTGAGCTGCGCCAGATGTTTGCCGAGTTCGCGACGCTGCAGATGCGCAACAGCGTGGAGCTGAACGACGCGCTCACCTCGAGCATGGTCGCGCTCAAGAGTCCGCTGCCGTCGCGCCTCATGTTCTCCAACTCGTCGCGCTTCCTGTCGAAGTCGTCGTCCACGTTCTCGGACGACAACAACCAGAACGAGGAGCTCGAAGAGGCGCTCACCAAGATGAAAGTGATGACAACGGACCCAAAGGCGGCAGCGCCAGTGAACGCGAATCCGAATGGAAAGTCGTACGCGGACGTCAGTCTTTAACGCACGCACGCGCTCTTGTCCTGAATAATAGTTTAGCCTTTTAATCCCCCATCACGTGCTTGGCCAGCAGCTTCCACTAGCTACTGTAGCAAATTAGCAGGTGTGTACTTTCACAAAATCAATCACCAAGTAACATGTATACAAAATTCTATTTGAAAAAGTAAACGAGCTGTCTCTTTCACATTCCTCGGTTGACTTGTCGAATCCGTGCCGCTGTCGCTACTGTTGCTGTTATTGGGAAATGGTCGGGAGTGGTGCAAGCGTGTCTCTTGTCGATACCCGCAGCTTGTCTGTGAACTGGTACACTTGAAGCAGAAGCCGAGCCACACGCGCAATGTCCTCGTCACTAGTGCATTGTTGGAAGATGTGCATGCGAGAAATTAGGTTCTTGCTGTTAGCGGAGTGGAGGCTTCTCACAATGTTGCTCATACAGAAATGCGCACTGTACCTCGTGTCGTAGAGATACCACCATTTCTCTCTGTTTGCGCCAGCATCCTGATCCTGCAAGCATAGCAAACGTCAAGATCTGCTCAGTTTGCACAACACAAGAAACGATTTTGAATGGGAGTTTTCGTCGGACGGACCTCGAGAAGCACCATGCGAGCGATGCGTAAGCTAGCAGCGGCGACCACGAACGGCGGCAGCTCCAGTGCGCGTACGTCAAAATATACATCCGTCGCGAGCTTGAGCGCGCAATGTGCTGTCGACAGTGAGAAGCTGCAGACAATGACAGCAATGCCAACAACAGCAGCCCCATGATCAACTAGTGAACGTTTTTGCTATTGTGAGCAACGATTTGAAAGCAAATACGGACTTGTTCTGATGCGCATAGCTGAGGAGGAAGTTGAACGGCATCGCGACATCCACTTCAAAGCCCAGCACGCGCAGCACGGTCTGCTCCGCGTTGATCAGGCTCATCTTCAAGTTCGAGTACCGCTGTCGCACAACACACACCATCACGAGTAAGAATATGTGAATGAATGACATCAATACGGAATGCAGTGTGCTACTTTGCTACCGATCCAGTGCCGAGTGGCTCGTCCGTGTCGTTCGCGGCTGCATGCACCACATTCGCGACGCTGCGTAGCGTGCGCGGCACTTCACAGCTCTGCACGCGTAGCAAGTTGATAATCATGAGCACGTTAGTGAACCAGTCAACAAGGTACCCAGGTAGATAGACGGCCGCACTCACTTTCGTGCTGATGAACAAACATGCACCAGCGATGATCCGCGCGTCATACTGCGAGAAGCTGTCGCACGAAATAGAGAATAGAGCATTACCCGACCGCATCAGTATCGAGTAGCTATAGTGATAGCAAACACGCTCTGTGACGCGCAGTCAGTCACCTTCCTTCTTTGCGAGAAGAACTCTTGACAGAGCACCAGCGCTGTCAATGTCGACGCCTGTCCACATCATGACACGCATCCACAGGTGAGCAGACACAGTCAGATATAGGATGGCTCAGGCTCAGCAGACTGTACACAACAAAGCCAACACAAAAGAAAGGCTACCATACCTGGTCGAGCATCAAGCTCATTGCGCACTGCACGACAAACTCGCACGTCTCGATGCGTTCTTGGTAGACGCGCTCATCGACAAGTGGGGATTCGCTCTCGCTGGTGTTGTTGTCACTGCCGTTGCTGAGCGTCTTGAGTGCTGAAGTGATGGCGATGTGACCGTTCGACTCGCCATTGTCTTGCATGTTACGAGCAGGACGAGCAGTACTTATAGAAGCAGGTGGAGACAGAGTGCGCGCTGCAGCGGGTGCGGTCGAAGGCAAGTGCTCCATTTTCGCCAGCTTGTTGTTGATTTGGTTCAGTGCTTCCCGCCAAAGTACGAGCACAATTTCCGATTAAGTACGCAAACGTTGTCCGACGGTTTTAAGAGAGTCAGTGAGGAGTGCGACAAAGAAAGTTGCACTTCAACTTGCTGAAGCACCAGCGGGCCAAGACACACTGCTTCCTTCACACGTTTGTGAAGCTTCCATGTGAAAAGAAACTCTGCTGGTTGACGCCAGAAACACCCTCTCCGCCACAGCAACAGCGATGCGTCCTATTCTTGGACGCGCCGCCAGATTTGAAAGAACGCCATGGAGTCAAAACCCAAAACGACTTGTCATGTGTGTCCGCACACAACAGCAGGCTCTTCTCTCGGATAAGGGCAGCAAAGCGGGCACTCAGGCCTCCAGGTCTCCAGGTCTCCAGGTACCAGCAGTCAGCTTCATAGGGAGCCACACGTGCAGCAGAGCCAACCAACGAACACGCGCGCTCACGAACGAACGAGAGCCTGCGCAACTGTCTTCTGTCGGGCGAGCCGCGAAAGCCCAGAGGCTATAAGAGCAGAGCGCTACAATAGGCAACCATCTCGCTGGCTTGTCGATTCGTGTCCGCGTCATCGTTTTATGGCCCCGAAAGGCCCGAGCCAGTACAGCGTCACGACCATGAAGCCCGCGGACGACAAGTTCCGCAAGATCTATCTGAACAACGATGGGGAGAACGAGCGGCTGCGCAAAGAGTGGCGGTACGCGGGCAACCGCGTGTCCACGTCCAAGTACTCGCTCATTAGGTGCGCTTGTTTTCTATTGGGAAGGCAACGCATATGTGTACTTTACTTGTACGAGTGGTATTTGCTCTGACTATTATGTGTGGGTATTGTTATCTCGCATTATAATGACACAGCTTCATCCCAAAGACGCTGTTTGAGTTCTTCCGCGTGATCGCAAACTGCTACTTCCTGGTGATCTCAATCCTCCAGGTCGCGACGCCCTGGTCACCGACAAACCAATACACAACCGCGGGGCCGCTCGTGGTCGTGCTCCTCGTGTCCATGGTCAAGCAGGGCGTGGAGGACAAGAAGCGCCACGACGCCGACGACGTTCAGAACTCGCGGCTCTGTAAAGTGCTTGGACGCCATGGCGAGACAATCATGAAGCAGTGGCACGAAGTGCAAGTGGGCGAGATTATATGCCTTGGTGACCGCGAAGAAGCACCAGCGGACGTGCTTATCCTCTCGACCTCAGAGGAAGAAGGACGGTGCTTTGTCGAGACGTGCAATCTGGACGGTGAGACGAACCTGAAGCGGCGGATGGCAATTGAGCAGATCGCTAAAAATATCGGCTTCCGCAACCTCAACGACCCGCCCCTCGCTGAGAAAGACCATGCGATGAACATGATGAAGTTCTCAGCCATGATGGAATACGAGCAACCGAACAACCGCTTGTACAACTTTACGGGACGCATCGAGTTTGGCGCGCAGAAAGAGACCGTGCCGCTGGGACCGTCCAACATCATCCTGCGAGGCTGTAGTCTCCGCAGCTGCAGGTACATCTTTGGGCTCGCGATTTTCACAGGCCCAGAGACAAAGCTGATGCAGAACGCGCGCGCGACACCTTCGAAGCAGAGCAACGTCTACAAAATGGTCAACCAGTGCATCTTGCTCGTGTTCTTCACGCAGGCAGTGCTCTGCATCATCAGCACGATCTGCAACGCCGTGTGGGTGAATCGGTACGAGTCCCGGCTGTGGTACTTTGGTATCGCAGTCAAGCGTGCAGCGTTCGCGGAGGTCGTGAGCTTCTTCACGTTCCTCATTTTGTACAACAACCTCGTGCCGATATCGCTTTACGTGTCGCTTGATATGGTGAAAGTGTTGCAAGCCAAGTACATTGCCAAGGACGAAGACATGTGCTACGAAGGCAAGTACACAATCGCGCGAACGTCGGATCTCAACGAAGAGCTCGGCCAGGTCGAGTACATTTTCAGCGACAAGACTGGGACGCTGACGAGGAACATCATGGAGTTTCGGAAATGTTTTGTGCGAGGCATCTCGTACGGCTTTGGCACAACAGAGATCGGTCGCGCAGTCGCTGACTTGGCAAAGAAGAAAGTTGTAGCCAACGGCGATGCTCAAGTCGATGAGAAAGAAGAAGTGCACAATCCCCGAGACGCCCAAGTCGAGTTTGACCCGATGATTCACTTTGACGACCCGCGCATTATCAATGCGATCGACACGAACGCGGAGGCTGCAGCTGGCATCGACGAGTTCCTCACGATCCTCTCGGTTTGCCACACAGTCATCCCAGAGGCGGGTAAAGACGGGAAGATCGAGTACCGCGCATCGTCCCCCGACGAAGAAGCGCTCGTGAAGGCCGCGAAATGCCTCGGGTACAACTTTCTCACGCCCGCGCCGGTTGTGGATCTGAAAGTGACCAAGAAATGCGGCGCGTCGACGACTCGCACGTACACGATCTTGAATGTGAACGAGTTCAACAGCACGCGCAAGCGCATGTCGGTCGTCGTGCGGACCCAGGATGATCGGTATTTTCTGTTCTGCAAAGGAGCAGACAACGTGATGCTCGCGCGCAGTGCTTCGGACGAGTACACAAGTACGCTTATCGAAGAGCTGAAGCGCTTTGCAAGTGAAGGGCTGCGAACGCTGGTGCTGTCAAGCAAAGAGCTCTCGGAAGAAGAGTACTTCGCGTGGGATACGAAATACCAAGACGCAGTCACGTCTCTTGTGAACCGAGACGAGATGCTCGCAGATGTCGCCGAGGTACTCGAGAAAGACATGAAGATCGTCGGTGCGACTGCGATTGAGGACAAGCTCCAGGAAGGCGTGCCCGCAGCGATCTTCAATCTCGCGCAAGCTGGGATCAAGATCTGGATGCTCACCGGCGACAAAGAGGAAACCGCGATCAACATCGGCCACGCGTGTCGCCTCATCAACGACACCATGCGGCTGCTAATCATCAACCAAGAGAATCTCATGGCGCTGACAGCGCAAGTAGACGAACTCTACCAGTCCAGTGATGTGCAGTCGCACATCAAATCCCAGAAAGTGTCGAGCCATCTGGCGGTTGTGTGCGATGGAAAATCACTCATCCACGTCTTCCCTCCAAAGAATGTGACGACACTCGATCTGGACGCAAAGGCGAAAGAGCTGGCGAGGAAAATCCTCGAGATCTCGAGTGTGTGCCAAGCATTGATCGCCTGTCGCGTGTCCCCAGCGCAGAAAGCTGACATTGTGAACCTCGTGCGCTTTCGGTCGCCGACAAAGGTGATCACATTAGCGATCGGCGATGGTGCAAACGATGTGAACATGATCCAATCTGCACACGTGGGCGTCGGCGTATCGGGTCAAGAAGGCGTGCAAGCTGTGAACGCGAGTGACTACGCGATCGCGCAGTTTCGCTTTCTGGAAAGGCTGCTACTCGTGCACGGTCGCTACAACTACATTCGCGTGTCGAAAGTGATCCTGTACTCGTTCTACAAGAATGTAGCGCTCGTGATTGCGCTGTTCCTGTTCAACTTCTACAACGGCCAGTCTGGGACGAGCGTGTTCGAGAGCTTTGTGATGGCGGGGTGGAATTTTTTCCTGGCTTTGCCGATCATCGCGATCGGAGTTTTCGACGAAGACGTGGCACAAGAGCAAGTGCTAAAGCAGCCAAAGTTGTACATCCCCGGACAGAAAAACAACGATCTCAACGTGAAGCGCTTCTCGATTTGGATCCTGAACGCGATCACCCAGGCGCTGCTGTGCTTCATGTTGACAGTGTACGGCATCAAGAACGTCGACGGTTTGAGCGTCGGGCTGTATTTGCAGGGCACGATCATCTACTCAGTGCTACTCATGTCCGCGAACGTCAAAGTGGCGCTCGAGACACTTTCGTGGACAAAGTTCAACGCGTTCTTCCTCGCGTGCAGCATTTGCTTCTTTTTCACGTTCGTGATCCTGTTCCAGTACTTTGGCAATCTCGGAGACGACTTGTGGGGTGTGTCGTTTCGGATGCTCAAAAGGTATGTACATCTGTCTTTCCGCTTGTTGTTTGTTAATCCATCGCACACTAACATGCAAGCGCTTGCTTAATTTTGCACGCAGCCCTGTGTACTGGTTGTACATGCTCTTGGTTCCGGTGACTGCAAACGCCGCTGACATGTGCTTCAAGTAGTAAGTTTAAATGTTTATCATTGCGCTGCGAGTCGCGACGATTCTCTAACCTTGTGGTTCTGGTGTGTATTTGCGTGGTCGTGCAGCGTCCAGACTAACTACTTCCCGACAATGGCCAACATCCTGCGCGAGAAGAGCGTGTTCAACCTGAGCTCAGCGCAGGTCGCGTGTGAGCCGACCGAGAACGGCAACTCGCTGCCGCTGCCGGAGCGAACGTCGTTTGCAGCGCCGCTGTCAGGGCCGGTTGTTATCCCTTGTAAGGATGCGCTCCGTTCAGACAACCGCATGCATGTGTGCTTATTCTGTTGCGATTCTCTGACCATCCTGCCTCTCACTGGCTATTTATCTTGCTTATTCTTTGTATGTTTACAGACTCGGGATTTGCCTTCAGCTCTCCTGAGGGCATCTTCCCGGACGATCGCGAAGACCACGACCTCGCGTCCTTGAAGGTGATCCAGTTCCACCGCGAGGAGCACCTGCGCTCCTCTGAGAAGCTCCAGTCGTTCACCAACTCGTCGCGCGCGAGCGCCCTGCAGTCGTTTGAGAAGAACAACGTGGTCGTGAGCGACATTGTCGACGGTGCAGTGGACAACGACATCCAGGAGATCGAACACCTGTAGATGTCGTTCCGGACAGTCAGCTCGTACGAGCACATTGCTATCAGTTGACACCTCTTGAGCAACAGGAGACGTAGGAATTCCCAAATATTTAATGAAGAGTTAACAAAACCATGGTCATCTACGCGGTCTTCAACGTGGTCTTTAGCAACCTCTTGTCTTCGTCTGAGCAGACTGCGTTTGTGCTTCTGCTGCCGGTTCTCAAGATCGCAGCCAGGAGCTGGATCAACCGGAGTGTCCAGCAGTTGGGAGACTTGAAGCCCGAGATGATCATCTTCAACGCCGAGATCTTCCACGCGCTCTGCGCCGTGTTCTCCATGCAAGCAGCGACGTCCAGGAGCACAGTCGTTGCGTTGATCGCGGTGGACGGCACTCAAGGATGTGCAATGCTTCGCCGCCACGTGAATCACCTTGTTGGGTTTTGTAGGAAGGACTTGCGAGTACCACCAACGCCTAGTTTTCCTTGGAAACGTCGAGTGCTTTCGCTTGACGGCAACGCGGCACCTCCCAGAAATCCACAGCTGCTTCGACTTGTACTATATATCCTGGAAACAGATCCCAGCCTCTTGCAGCGCTCGATTGTCAGAGCACCCTCACGCTCCAAGCGTGGACGCTCGAGGAGTGTGCCGATGCTCCCTGAATCTCAGCAGTCCTCGACTCACAACCACCAGCTCTAAATGTCAAAACAGAAGCAGTAGAGTGCCAAGCAGGTGACGCGAAATCAAAGTATGTCGAAGCATCCAGTCAGTCCGGATCCAGGTCCAAGTGCCTCCACGATCCCGCTGAACCAGCCGCACTGCCCCCAAGACGAAATCCATGGTGAGATTGCATCGTTAGTTGCACTGAATGAAGAAGAGAACCGCATCGTAAGTTTGCTCAACACAGCTGAGCGGCAGGAAATGGTGCATGGCGTGCTACATTTTCTCCACGCGGCCGAGTTCATCGTACTCGTCGAGTGCATAGAGGTGATGAACCACTTCCCGAATCGGATCTACCATAAGCAGCTGAAAGACTCCTCAGCATCCTGTTGTACACGTTCCTGGAGCTCCTGTCGTTCCTCGTCCTCAGCTGGCTGGTCGGAGGATATTCCTGGTGTCGTCGATCCACGAGCTCGCGTTCGTACTGGAGCACCAGCGGCACATGGTGCAGTGCAAGCTGCAGCTCTGGGTCGTGTTCATCATGCAGTCGCCCCTCGCGCACTTTGGCGCAGACGACAGCTTCCAGTTCAAGTGGCTCCACTCGAACCAGCAGCTGCGATCTTAACGTTCGTTAGTTTGGGAGCTGCAGCCAATGTAGCCATGTTATATAATTATGTTCGTATACATGTACTGTGTGATGCGTGTATATCTGCGTATACTTTTTATCAAGAATTTATGTGGTTTACGTTATTTTTTTATTTTCAAGTTGTATTACTGTGTGGTACAGAATATTTACAAAGCAGGAAATTTCACCCATCGTATTTTGTGGTTAATGCACCTCATTTTCGGGGTTTTATCCCAACTTTAAATCCTATTTTATGTTTTCGTACTTTAGCGGAATGTTTGCTCTGCCTGTTGTTGTGCGGGCCCAGTTGTTGTTGAAAGGAAAGCGACGCCAACAAGCAGCAAGAAGCGCGCGATGATGGCGACGATCGGTGCGCAGGCGCTACCTCCCAGCGCAGCAGACGCTCTCCATGCGCTCACGGTGCGTTCCGCTCGCACATGTGCACATGTTTTTCCTTACGTTTGCTATCACGCCTCCTCTGTGTGTCTCTCTTTTAACGCGGGCCTGTGCTAAAAACTGTTTTGCTCTTGCTGCATTTCGTGTCTTTCGCCTGTGCTAGATCGGCAATAATAACAGCAGCGGGGTTCTCTTTGAGCATGAGGAAGAAGTGACGCGCGATCCATACTCGGTGCAAGCGTGGGTCGACTACCTGAAAGACGCGGATGCACTTGCCCCGCAGAAGCGCTACGCGATCTTCGAGCGCGGGATCCACGTGCTGCCAAGATCCTACAAGCTCTGGAAGCAGTACCTGGACGAGTACTACGAGACCCAGGTGCGCGGGAAGCGTGTGGATGCGCCAGAGTATGTGCACCTCATCACGCTCTATGAGCGCGCGCTAGTGCAACTGAACAAGATGCCGCGCATCTGGCTCGACTTCCTCGAATTGCTGCAGGAGATGAAGCGCGTGACGTTCACGCTCCAGGCGTTTGACCGCGCTTTACGCGCGTTGCCGATCACGCAGCACCACCGCATTTGGACGCCGTACTTGGCGTTTGTGAAGGAACTCGGTCTCCCGCAGGTCGCCGTGCGCGTGTATCGCCGCTATTTGATGCTCGAGCCTGGCAACCGCGAAGAGTACCTCGCGTACCTGTGTTCGATCCGCCAGTACGAAGAAGCGAGTCTGCAGCTCGTCATGCTCATCGACAACCAGAGCGCGTACCCGACGAAGCGCACGACGCACAGCCTGTGGATGCAGCTCTGCGACATGATCACGCAGCACCCCGAGGAAGTTTCGCCGAAGCTGAATGTGGAGGCCATCTTGCGCAGCGGCATCGCGCAATTCACAGACGAAGTTGGCCGACTCTGGTGCTCGCTCGCGACCTACTTTGTGCGACTGGGGATGTTTGAGTCGGCGCGCGACATCTACGAAGAAGGCATCCGCACGGTCATGACCGTGCGCGACTTCAGTATGATCTTTGATGCCTATGTCAAGTTCATTGAAGCTATGCTGACGGCCGAGATGGAGCTTGCAGAGAACCCTGAAGATGAAGAAGAGGAAGAGGAGGATGAAGTGGACCACCAAGCACAGGTCGACCGACTGCTCAAGATCTACGAGGACGTCGCAGACCGCCGTCCGATCCTGCTGAACTCGGTGCTCCTGCGTCAAAATCCGCACAACGTCCGCGAGTGGGAGAAGCGCGTGGAGTTGCAGAAAACCGATCTCCAGAAAGTGATAAGAACCTACGCGGAGGCCGTGAAAACCGTGGATCCTGCCAAGTCTGGCGGACGGCTGCACACGCTCTGGGTCAAGTTTGCCAAGTTTTACGAAGAGCACAAGGATATTGCGAACGCAAGAGTGATTTTCAAAAAAGCGGCCGACGTCGAGTACCGGAACGAGCACGAGCTCGCGAACGTATACTGCGAGTGGGCGGAGATGGAGTTGCGCCAGGACAACTTTGAAGAGCCGCTGGACGTGCTGCGCGGAGCATGTACGATCCCACAGTCCATGACTATTCGCTTGCGCAACAAGACGAGCCTCACGGCGAAAGACAAGGTGCACAAGAGCGTCAAACTCTGGAGTCTGCGTCTGGATCTGGAAGAGAGTCTAGGAGACCTCGAGTCGACGCGCGCGGCGTACATGGAAGCGTTCGAGCTGAAGATCGTCACTCCACAGATGATATTGAACTTTGCGTCGTACCTCGAAGAGAACAAGTACTTTGAAGAGTCGTTCCGCGTCTACGAGCGTGGGCTGTCGCTGTTCCCAACGTTCCCGTACGCGAACGAGATCTGGCAGGCGTACTTGGTGAAGTTTGTGAAAAGATACGGCGGCACGAAGGTTGAGCGTGCGCGCGATCTCCATGAACAAGCCATCAAGGCAGCCCCAGCAAAGTTCGCAAAGGCGCTTTTTGTGAAATATGCAGAGTTCGAGGAGAAGCACGGCATGCTGCGCAATGTGATGGCTATTTATGAGCGAGCGACGGACGCGGTGCCTGAGGAAGAGCAACTGGAGATGTACGCTGTATACGTCAAGAAGGCGCAGAAATTTTTCGGTGTGTCGAAAGTGCGCGATGTCTACCAGCGTGGGATCTCGAGCCTGCCGGACAAGTTCGTTGCTCCTCTGTGCTTGAAGTTTGCAGACATGGAGACCAAACTGGGCGAGATTGAACGCGCGCGAGCAATCTACACGCACGCGTCCCAGTTCTGCGATCCACGCCAGCACGAGGCTTCATTCTGGAAGGTCTGGCACGACTTCGAAGTGTCGCACGGCTCGGAGCATTCGTTCTTGGAGATGCTTCGTATCAAGAGATCCGTGGTGGCGCAGTACTCGCAAGTGAACTACGTGTCGGCAGAGATCGCGCCAGTTGTTAGTGAGACTCCCTCTGGAATGGTACCAGCGTCGTCTTCAGTGGCGAACGGTGATGCTATGGCAGCGCTGGAAGCCAACCTGGTTGACACGACTTTGGAGGAGAGCGGATCGAAGAAGCGCAAACTTGAAGCTGACGAAGACTCTGAAGAGCGACCACTGAAGCAGCCGATTGTACAGGTGCAGAACGACGAAGAGATCGACTTGGACGACGAAGAAGAGGAAGAAGAAGCGGGAGCTGACGAAGTCGATGGTGATGAAATCGAAGAGCGTGCGATCCCAGACGCTGTGTTCGGGAGTTCTCTGGCGCAGGCAAGAAAGTAGGAGCAAGACGCCCAGTGTGAATGAATGGCTCATGGCTCAAGGCACCGCGAAACCCTACAAAAGGCACATGCACGTACGTAGCAAGGTAAAGGAAGTCTCAACATGAAGGAATCTCTCTGCTGTATTTGTGGTTGTTCTTTGGTGTTACTGCATCCTTTTGTGGCTGACTCGGTGTTTCTGAGTGGTTGACTTAATGCTTCTGATTGGTTGGGATGCAATGATAGGTTTGGCTGTGTATTTTTAACAGGGTCGGAGGAAGAACAAGATTGTCGGTGCTCAGATAACACAATTCTCGCTCTTCCAGAGCCACGCTTGGAAGCTCACTCAGGCGTGTCTATGAATGCAAGAGTTGCAGCTGGCTGATATCGCTTAGACCCGCCCAACATGGAAATCGATCCGTACAAGTGCTTGCTGACAAGCGCGACTCGAGAGCATCTGAAGCGCCAGTCCGAGCTGAACGACCGATTTGTGGGCAATGTGTTCCTTCCCGCGATCAACAGACCGAGCAAGGGGCCAGGTGCTGGTGCTGTGTCGTCGCTCAAGCATCTGAAAGTGATCGAGCAATGCATCATGGCGGAGAACAAGCGCGAAGAGCAACTCGCCAAGTGCCAGAATGACAAAGAAAAACGGTACTGGTCGCGGAAGTTCCACGCGCAAAGGAATCACGAGCGCAACTTGATCCAAGCCCTGATGCTTGGCACGACGATCGATACGGAGCTCGAGATCGCAGACGTCAGTACGAAAGATGCCTCAGCAGCAATTCTGTCGCGCTCTCCTTTGCACGCGAGCGTACATCGCATGACGACCGGGATCACAGCAAAAGTGCCGAGTGAAGACCGGGTGTTTCATAAAGCCAAGATCACAGGGGGCGTGCCAAAGACGAAGCCTCACATCCGCAAGAAGTTCAACCTCCCAGATTGCCAGGGCTCGCCAAACAAAGTCAAGCCTTACCTACCACGGCCCAAACTGGTTGACACATCTCCGGCTCAGAGAAAATCGCTCACACTTGACCATAGTCAACGAAATTCAAAGGCGCTTGGAGGGTCCCCACATCACCGAGGAAGTCGATCTGCGACTCCATTGCGTGTCTCACCGCCCAAAGCACAATCTGCAGAACTGCCACTAGGGTTTTCTCCGCACTCGTTAAAGTCTCAATTGAAGCAGAATCGCTTTGGAGCGCTAAATGCGAGCAGTGGATGCTCGCCAAAGAAGAAGCACGTGAAGGCCACCGCCAGAATCCCTGGATTGTCGCCAGCCAAAGCGAGGTTTAATACAGATGAGATAGCGGACATCGAGCACATGCTCTCGTTTGAAGGACCAACAAGCTTCCTCGATGCGCAGCGGATTGCGATGGCGGCTTTCGATGAGATGACGCCCCACGCACTGCATGACTCAGGAACGAGTGTCGATGATGTCAAGGAATCCCTTGCTCAATCATCAAGAGACGACTTTGGCGAAGAGCACGACTGGGGTACGACGTCAATGCGGACCAAGATGAATCGACCACACTCGTCTCCTGAAGCCCGCGTGAAACCACACGGCACCAGCGACACGGTGATCTCCCATTCTCACTCTACCAATGACGTGAAGCCCATCGAGTTTCTCAAGACCCTTGGTGACCAGCATCTTTCGCGAGCGGAGGTGGACGTCAAATCACACATTAATAAAGTACATCAAGAGGAAGAGCCTGAAAAGTTCAATGCCCTCGAGAATGATGCTGAGCGAAAGTCTGTTGATGTCGATGAAGCTACTGAGCAAGCAGCTGATGAGGAGGAATGGGAAACCTACGATGAGGCAGCTGAAGACGCGACTTCCACTCCTCTGGATACGCCTGGCGACGACGAACAAGCTCTGCGTGAGCAAGAAAATCTAGACCCAACGGGGGCAGATGCTGCGCCTGACAGTCCTGAAGGTGCCACTGGTATCGAACAAGATCTCCAGGTGGAGGAAGTGGACACAGAAGGATCGGAGGCGTCCTCCCAGCAAAGTGTCTGCATTGAGCCAACCACCAGCCGCCCCGAGCAGATGATAAGCACAATGAGTGCTGATGATTTGGACGATCAAGCGGAGATAGAGGTCGCAGAGGTGCTGTTTGAACTTGTGGATCAGATTGCAGGTGATTTTCCCGAAGACATGGACGCAATCATGCCTCTATCGCCTGGTGATGATGGCGGATCCGCTAGCAATTCGCTGTCTGCAATCATTCATATCCAGTCGGCATTCCGCGGCCACCAAGCGCGTCGAGCGTTCCGCATGGCGTTGTACCAGGAAGCGCTCAATTGCGGCGTGCTCGGCGCCATGCCATGTAGCTTCCAGGGGAAATCCGGCTGGTACCAGGACCCGAAGAGCCTCATGGCGTACTATTTCACGATCCTACCAGACACAGGCGAGTGGAAGCAGAAGATCGTGATCCGCTGCAGCCGCCTAATCCTCACGAACTACCAGATGCATGAAGAGATTCTGAGCAAAGTGTTCATTTCACCATGATGAATGAAAACAATGAATGGTCAGCAGCAGCCGAAGCCATCTGAGGCGTTATTCCCATTCCCATTGAGTTGGACGCTTACCGAGAGAGCGCGCATGTTGACGAGAGCGCCGCTGACTTTGGTGATTGTGACACTGCTGCCAAGTGGGAGCGTCACCTGCGCGTGTTGAAGCAAGTTTCGAACGGAAGATGCGCATGCAGACAAATGAAAATGGAGGAGTGACAGCATTGACGACTTCAAGTTCCGTCGCTCTGTCTTTCAAAAGCAATTTTTCGCACATGTCACACATGGAGGTTTGGAATTTAATCTCGATTTCAGTAAGCAAACGCTCCTTAACACCCCCTTACGTTCGTTCTCCGTTTGAAGAAACAGAAACTGAAGCGACCATCATTCGCGATATGACTGCTGCCACCGACTAAATCTCCAGTTTTACAAAATGTTCCATCGCGTTGCGAAATCACATCCAAAAGACTGATGATTTGTATGGAACGAACTCGTGCAGTCTGGGAACACTGGGACAAAGCGGCACCTAGTCCACCACCATCTGCTGTGTACCACTTCGCTTTGGGTGAATGAGGGGGAAGGCTTTGCTTGGCAGCATATTTTTATCAGCTCACAACAGAGGCAGAGGCGGAAAAAGAAACGAAAGCACAGGCGAGCGAGCGACGGCCGCACACGCAGCAGCAGCAGCTCAAGCAGTGCACGAGCCCAAAGACCAAGACACAAATCCAGAGACAGTGACCTAGTCACCCAGCGGCACGCGCGAGGTTCGCTCCGAACGACCGCTCATCGATTCGCAGGACTGACGAGACGGCGGAAACACTTTGGAGAAGCACGCGCGCGCACGAAGCAGCAGCAGCGCCGAACTGGAAATCAGGTCAGTTCTTCTCTATTATATTGACTGTGGACTGAACAAATAGAGAATCCTCTGCACGCACGCTGTCCATATAGATTCGAAAGAAGGCGACGAAGCAGGAGGTCGCTAAAAGCAATTGCGTGTTGTTGCTGTTGTTCTTTTATAGAAAGGGGGTTTGAGAACGAGAGCGAGCGTGCGAGAAACGGAAGCTACAGCATGGCGAGCGAGGCGCTGTCGTTCGGAAGCAGCATCGGAGATGTCGGCGTAGTGGATGCACACGTGAAAGTGGCGGTCGCAGTGCAGCGCAGTACTGCCGCACCACCGTCAGCACCATCGACAACACAAGCATTGTATGAGCGCTCGAATAGCGGCGTATTGGTGCCAAAGTTTGACTACGATGATGACGTTGATGTTGAAGAAGACAATGAAAGCGGCGAGTTGGTAGAAAGTGACGACGATGAAGAAGAGCTGCGGATATACAACGGCTTTGCGCGGTCGTTTTCGACTGGAGAGCTCGATGGCGAAGTGATTTCGCCAACGTCATCGAGTAGCAATGGGTCCAATGGCGAACTGTTTCCTCATGTGAAAGGCAAGCGCGCTGCTATCACGAAGAAGCGATCGTCAAGCGACTCGGGAAGAATCCAGAGCGCTCTTGAGAGCAACTCTGATATTGTCGAGGTTTCCAGAGCTTCTGTGAATCGTGTTGATGCTCACGACGATGATCTGGACGAGGATGAAGAAGGTGAAGAGAACCGATTCAAGCTCGCGATTGCTTTGGATTTCGAGACGGACACGACGCCATCCGTGGGCGGCACTCCGCAGACAGGTCCGCAGAACACGACACGGAAGACATCGAGCAGCTTTTCAGATTTAGGCGATTACGACGATTTTTCACTATCGGAGGCGATCGTGGCAAGCGAAGGCGGCAACGGCAATGACACGCCCAATGACACGCCGAATGGTACGCCGAACGGCATCAACAGCACGTTCTACCCGATCTACGAAGAAGACGCGTATCGCATTATCCACTCGTCCATGGGGTCCATAGGTGGGTATCACAGTCACGACATGCATAATCATCCAAGTGATCGAAATGGAGGGATGCATCACTACTACAGTCCCCCGAAAAGCGGACGAAGCGGTGGACGAACGACGCCAACCATTCGATTTGGTGTCCCAGCGGATGAGTTCCAACCACTTGTCGGCTCGATTTACCCGGTGGCGGGTGAGATTTTGCACATGAAGGCAGACAGCGCAGCGTACATCATCTTTTACAAGACCAAAGAGGGCGAAGATTTGGACGGCAAGAGCAGCACCGAGGCGCTGTATTCATCGTCGTCGTCTGAAGAGTCCAGCGATGTGATCAATGAATTCGGCGAGGATGGCACGATCATAGCAACAACAAGACCTCCGCGGTCGTACACATCTTTGGGGGCTGCTGGACACAAAGTGCAAACGGCAAATTGCTTCACGCGCGACTACACACACCCGACGCGCTCCATTGGACGCGGGCTGTTTCGAGCATCGACGAGTGTTGGCAACGCGTTTCTGAAAGGCGCAGCAGGTCTTGTGAACCAAACGTACCAGGGTGGCGCGAGCGGCGGCGTGTTTGGATTCGCGAAAGGTCTCGGAATGGGGATGCTGGGGCTTGGGACGCATACAGTGAAAGGCGCGTTTCGAGGAGTCGGCCAAGTGACGAACCTTGTCGGAGAGATGATGTTGGGCACCGCGCCGCACTTCAGTATCGACGGCACGCTAGTTCTCACGAACTACCGTATCATTTGGATCTCGCAGAGCACAAAAGATGCAATGGAGATCCCGATTTCGTCGATTTTGACACTAGAGAGCTCCACGACAGCACCCCACGTGGCGAATATCGAATGCAAGAACCTACTGAAAGCAAGCATCGCGTTCCAAGACGAGACGACATGTTATCAGTTCTTGAGCAGCATTTGGGAATTTTACTCGGCGTCGCACTACGTGTTCGCGCACATTCATCACGACGCGTTACTACGAAAAGAGGGCAAGACTGCTGCAGATGCACATGTGGAAACTCCACTTCACAGGTTTTACGATCCGGAAGAAGACTATCGGCGTCTCAAGTTGCTGGACGAAGAAAGCTGGATGCGCTTGTACGACAACTCTGACTATGCGCTGTTCCCGTCGTATCCAGAGGCGTTTGTGATCCCGTCGATCTTGGATGAGTATGATCTGCGGGAGCTGAGCGCGTATCGGAGCGCGAGTCGAATTCCCGCGGTCGTGTGGCGGCACCCGCACACGGGTGCGCTTGTGTGTCGCTGCGCACAACCGTGTGCTGGTTTGAGTGGGTACGTCGTTGAAGCGGATCAGAAACTGGTGGCAGCGTTGCAAAGAGCGACGAGCGCGTACGACGACTCGATTTTCCATTTCTTCGACGCGCGAAGCCAAATCGCAGCAACCGCCAACTCGGCGCAGGGCAAAGGGACGGAAGACCCTCGCAACTATCCAAACTCCGAGTTGCATTTCTGTGACATCGCGAACATCCATGCGGTCCGATCGTCGTACAACTCGCTCTCGTCTGTGTGCCAACCTGGTCAGGAGAAATACGGCAGTGAGTGGGCGTTCCAGCTGCGCAACACGTTTTGGTTCATGCACATCTCTCGCATCCTCGCAAGCTCTCAAGACATCTGTCGGTGCTTGTGCCAAGGTGAATCCGTGATGGTGCATTGCAGCGATGGTTGGGACCGAACGCCGCAGCTGACAACACTTGTGCAGCTGCTTTTGGATCCGTACTACCGCACGTTGAACGGGTTCTTGCAGCTGATAGAGAAAGAGTGGTGCACATTTGGGCACATGTTCCGCCATCGATATGCACAAGGCGAAGGACCTGGGCAGCAGGAGCTTGAAGAACAGTCGCCAGTCTTTGTGCAGTGGATTGACGCTGTGTGGCAAATTTGGAGACAGCAACCGTGGGCATTCGAGTTCAACGAAGCTGTGCTGTCAACGCTGTACGAGAATGTTTTTTCGGGGCTGTATGGAAATTTCCTTTACAACTGCGAACGCGAGCGCAAGTTCAAAGAAGGAGATTCTCCGACGGCGTCGTTGTGGTATGTTTTGCTGGAGGCGAAGGAAGAGTTCCTGAACGTGGAATACGACAGTGCGAAGAACTTCAATAGTATTGGACTCGTGCTGCCGTTCTCAGCTGAAGAAGATGACTTGGTTATGTGGGAAAATCATCTCATGTATGCCGATCCAGTGTGCCGAAAATACGAATGATTGCGGCAACAAGTTTCTCAAGTGCGTCACTTGGCAAATTCATGTCGATACGATCATTTCCCTGACGAGATCAAGCAGACATCACTTCAGCATCATTTCGACGAAATCGAGAACCGACACGTCGAATTTATCCGCGAGGCTGTGCTTCTTTCTGAGAGGAGTCAGAGTCTTGGTGAGAACGAGAACGACACTCAATGAGCCAACCATCGTGATAAGAAGGATGCACTCACATGAATGTGTCGACAGCTTGCCGGTTCTGGTCAACAAGGTCTTGAGGGCTTTGCTGAGCTCTGGAGTGCGCTGGTACTGGCGAAGATGAAGGTGCAATGCGTCGGGGATTTGTCTCCTGTTGTTTTTCTAAATCTTCAGTTCGGAAAAGAAATATTTAGGGTAGGAAATATAGGTTGATGTTGTAGAAGTAATGAGATTTAGAGTAAAAAGATGCGTAATGAACTCACACTCTGTGGCGGGCTCCTTTTTCCTTTTGTGAGATGCGGCTGAAGATAGCTGTTGACTCGCTTTAGGATAACCAGGTTGGTTCGCGACAGAAGTTGTGCGAATTGGAGTTACGGAACTCCCGTGGCTTGACTTTGGAGTTGTCGAAGTGGTGCCAAGTAGCTGGAAATGCGGTCGGTCGTATTCTGGATCGTCGTCATCAGTAACAATTGCTGACTTTGAGTCACCATGAAGCTCTGTGGAACAAAACAAAAATGAGCATCACTATCTCGTTTGTTTCACTCATAGCTATGACAAACTTACCATGTTGTTGATCGAGTTCCCAGTTCACAATATCCGCTGCTGCTGCCAAATCGTCCGATAATTTACCGAGATCATTTTGGTAAACACCCCTATTGGGTTGCTCTTCTTCCCATTGCACAATTTCCATCGCAGCAGCAAGTTCATCTAATATTGCGAGTTGTTGTTTCTGCTTCTCTTCCCACTTTGCGATATCCGCGGCTGCTGCAATCTCATCCGATATGGGAAACCGTTCATTCACACCAGTCCAAACCTTCGAGTTTCGCGCCTCCCATTTCGATGCCGAAGATGCACCCACATACTCGTCAGGAGATATTTCGTGGACATGAACGGGATCTTCGGACGCAAGCTGTTCTTTCTCCCAGTTGACAATATCTGCAGCTGCTTCAAGCTCATCAAGAAAAAGTGAGGCTTGATTTTTACTGAGAGTCACTCCACTTGTTGTGATGGACTGGTGGTGGGAGGTGTTTGGGCCCAGAATTCGCATGTCTGTTTGGACGGAATAGTCGGGAATCGGTGCCACTTGGTGCAAGTTGGTTCGTTTGTTTTTCAATTTGGTTGGATGCTGTCGCAATGCGTCAGAGCTGCTTTTGCTTGTTCCTTTGCAAAAATAAGCTCAGTCACCACACAGAACTCGTTCATGTGATCATATCATTGCACAATGTACCAAACCTGCTTGGTGCGCGTGTATTTGCTGTCGCTGATTTACGAAACCATTCTGGATCGCTTGAGGGTATTTTTCTCTCAGATCATGTTGAGCAATCGAGTCCACTGGTTTGTTTGCTGGCTTCACTGGTGCCGGTGCTACCGTCAACTTCCGATTTCTGCGCTCTAGAGCCTCGCGCCGCCTTTTTTCAATTTGCTGTTTCTGTGCCTCCGTCAGCGTGTCAGGCGAGACTTCAATCACGACCGGGGCGACCACATCTGGCGTTTCCATGCGCAGCTGCTTTGTGACTTTCTTCACTGGTGAAGGCGATCTGTATCCATTTTTCGCGAGAATCTCCTGTGCTAGCGACTGTGGCGTGTGCTTTGCCTTATTCTTTTCCGCGTCTGCAGGATCACTATGGTGTCAGCTCACAAACACACAACACACACCATCGAATCACACATGCTTATCCCCTGCAGCCGGGCCAGTCACACAAGTAAACGAAAACGTACATGCTTTCGCCTTCGCGACCATCTTCTCTCCATATTGTTTCTTGATCTGCGTGGCAAATAAAAAACACAACGATCGTATTCAACGCATATCAACTCGCTCAGTCACCAAAAAGCTGCTTACCACAAGCGCAAACGCACCTCCTGCCACCTTCCGGCTTTCGCGAGATCGCGCACGTGCTTCTTCTTGGCGGCAAGATCCGTCGGCGCAGCATCGACAGCGTTCACACCACCTGCCGCAGCCTTCTTCTTGGTCGCTTGCTTCTTTCCAACCATCTCCTCTCACGTGTTTGGCGAATGCAGGCTCTACACTTCTGTGACCAACCCCGCATTTTGAAAAGGAAATGTTGAAGTTGGCCGCCAACTTCAACTGTTGGCGGCAAAAGGGAAACTTACTCCCTGGAAGATATTCGTGATCAAAATTGACTACCAATGACTTCAACCTCAAGAAAGACACACGAAAAATGGTTGCGTTGGTCTAAAGTGCAGGTGTATGTGCATGTATTCGTTCCGTATATCGATGAACTTACTGAGCGGCGGTGGCCTCCGCGTTCTGACCCGGGAAGTCGTTCCAGAAGCCCCAGCAGTTGCCCGCGCAGGTCGCGAGTCCGCAGGTGCGGCAGTGGATCGGACGCGGGCGGAGAGCGCACAGCGCTTGTGCCTCTTCCGGGTTCGCATCGATCGCCTTGATGCGCGCGTCGATCTTGTTGATCTGGTTGCGGATCGAGCGGCGCTTGTTCTTCCATCCCTTCTCGACCGCAAACTGCTTGTAGATCGCCTCCAGCGCAACCTGGTGCTCGAGGAGCTCTTCACGTGGCAGGTACTGCAGAAACGTCACGTAGCAGTGCTTGAGGTACTGGTGGTCCGTGCAGTGCACTTCTCCGTGACGTTCGCTAAAGCACGAGTCGCACACGAGCACGAGGTCACGGCAAACGGAGCACACTTTGCGACCGTTGAACTCGTCGTACGGCGACTTGCACTCGATGCACTTGCCGACCACTTCGCTGTTCTGAGCACCCATCAACACTCTACACAATCGCAACGAACACACAAGCAACGTTAATGCAAGCCCACATACTATATATAGAGAAAATCAAGCGCTACGAACCTCTTGTCGAAGACAAAGTTCTTGCCCTTGAAGAAGCCGCCGTCTTCGTACGCTTCGAGGTACTTGTGGATGCCGCCTTTCAAGTGGTGGACGTCCTCCAGCCCCTTACTGCGCAGAAAGTTGGACGCCTTCTCGCAGCGGATGCCGCCCGTACAGTACATAAGCACTTTTTTGTTCTTCATCTCGTCCAGACGATTCTGCAGGAACGCGTAGTACTCGGAAAAATTCTTCACTTCCGGGTCGATCGCGTTCTCAAAGTGGCCGACCAGAAACTCCTTGTGCGCGCGCACATCGAGCACGACCGTGTTCTCCTTGTCCTTCACCGCGTCTTGCATGGCTTCGTGGAACTGCTGCGGCGTGAGGTACCCGCGCTCTTCATCCGACGCGTTCATGTTTGGTCGGTCCACGACGCCACCAGTCGATACGATCTCGCGCACGTACTTGATGATGAGCTCGATGAACGGCGCCGCCGCCGCCGCGTGGAAGCTGTGCTTGAAGTCCTCGGGCTTCATTGCAAACACCTCGTGGTTGCACAGGAACGCGATGTACTCGTCGATGTGCTGTTTGCTCGGGCTCGAGAGTGTGGCGTTGATGCCTTCCTCGCTGATGAGGATGCGGCCGACGAGCCCCAGGCGTCGGCAGATCGCGTCCTGCTCGGTATTGGACGCCTCGGGGTCCACCACCTCCACGTACTTGTAGAAGAGGATCACGTGGTGGCCGCCTGCAGGCGCCGTCATTTCCGCAGCAACAGTCTCGCCCGCCATAGTGTCCGTCTATCAATCAATCAATGGGAATGTAGGTGGAATAATGTGATGTGCATCGACTTGGATGGCTGCGGCTTTTGCCACATAAATACGAATTCACCTAAATATTTATGATACCCTTTTAAAATTGATATAACGAAAAATCGTAAATAACAGGTTTACCTGTATCATTTAATAATGCCATTTTGCTTGCCTTTTGCATTTGTCTTGTGAATACGAAAATGGACGCAGGGGAACGTGAAGATGATGGCGGCAGGAACTCCAAGGATGGCAATGCAGGGGCACAGAATGGCGGCGCATCTGCTGGTGCTGCTGGCTCTAGTGTATCCCCGGCTGCGACCAGCGCTGCGGTCGCAAAGAAGCGTCTGCTGCCCATGGAGCTGCGCGTAAGTGCAATTGCAGCCTGTTGCGGATGGTTTCTTGTCAGTGATACTGACGTTTGTGGGACCGGTTGCTTGCTTTGCTCTCCTGTCATTGTTGTGTGTGTGCGCATGCAGAGACGGCGCCGCGCTGTGAAGTTGCAAGTTTACAGTAGAGCGGATGACACCACCAGCGTGCAAGATCAGCCAATCTCCGCAGAACAAGTGTACGTCAGTGTGGTGGTTGGGTGACAAAGGTAATTTTCCACGCTGCTTGCCTCTCAGTGACTTACTGTGCGAGCTGTGTTATCACTTAGCTCTGTGCATCAAGTGAAAGAAACAGCGAATGAACCAGAGGTTACTATCAAGCGGAGTATCAGTGATGTCGACTCCAAAGCGTTGGCAGAACCGCCAGCAGCCGGCAAAGATGATGATGACGATGAAGTTGCTGCACACATTACGAGTGCGACGTCACTGTCGAGAAACGTATCAACTTCGTCGTCCGTACTCCCGACGCCGGGTTCTACGACATCTCGCCTGAGCTCGTTCTACAACTGGTCGGCGGTCGATAGGAAGCGCCAGAGGCTGCAGGCGCGAATGCAAACAGACGTGCCGTCGAAATTCCACGCTGAGCGGATCCCAATCGACCTGACTCCGAAGGCGAAAGCAACGATTCTCACGTCATTTCCTTTGCCGTTTCTACGACCAAGGTACAGTACGTGTATTGTGTTTTCCCCCTGTGGAGTTATTCCTTTCGAACAATGGCTGATTGTCAATTGCTGTAGCTCTCTTATCAGAAGGAAGTCCATGAAGAGCTTCGTGGGAGCATCTTCAAATTCTGAAGAGGTAAGTAATGCCTGCCCTCGAGTACCTAGTCAGCTATTAAAATACTCAGAATCACTAACTGACGTTTTCTAATGGCTCTCTTCTACAATTCAGGCTCAGAATGAAATCCGATGGCACCAAGCGCTGCATTACTTTGCGCACCCAGCGACGCCGCTGCCAGCGTCGATCACGCTCAACCGCATGACGGTCGCGACGAAAAGCGACCCAAAAGCAGGAGGAAAGAGCGAACTGCTCAGGGACGAGCTCGAGTTTTACGCTGCGCGATTGCGCCAGTGGCAGGACGCGTTCCGCGATGTCTACTTTGGTTTCCGTGGACTGCGAGATGGGAATAGTCGATCTTTTTACGTGAAGTCGAATGATTTTACGATCTGTTTCTACCAAGAAGAGTCGAGCTCTGCGCCGAAATCAAGGGGTGTCAAGGATGAAGACCACAAGACTTCTCTTCTCGAGGTGTGTATGAAACTTCGAGAACAAACAACAGTATTGTCTTCACAACCAGAGGAGCTCGCGAATGATGATGGGCACAAGCAAAAGAAGAAAAAACCGAGACTATGTGCTGTGATGTCCCAGTCGACTGCTCGGATCCGCAAAGCGCTCCACAAACTCAATATCGAGTACGCAACACCGTACAATAGCGCCAGCTCGACGCAGCGAGACATCGGCCAGTTCCATTTGCTTGAAGAGGAACTCGTGGCGATGGAATCTCAGGCGGCGAGCTCGCGTGCAGCGCCACTGCAGCAGAACGTACATGGCGCGGACTCGCTCTTGTACTTTACTGGACACCACGCTGTCCACGGTCTCTACGAGTTTCTCATCAACCGAAAGCGTAAGTTTTTATTGTTGATACCCGTTGTAGAGCTCAACGACGTTGTTGTGAGGGATTCTCATCCTCTGCTCATGTTTGTGGGGTTTTTTCTTGCAGCGTTGACCAAGGAAGATGTTCCAGAGATTTACGCGTTGCACCCTTTTGCGAATGCAGCGATCAAGTCGCTCGACGTGAAATACATGGGCCACGTCGCTGCTGGACTGACTTTGAACGAGGAGTCTGCGAGTACAATGTTCAGGTACACCCAGCTATCTACACATTGATCGTATTTCTTCATGGTATCCAGTCATTTATATGTGTGTGGGTTGGTCTGCTATGCAGAACGGAAGTGTCAGGTTTCTGTTTCCCGTCCGCGCTGCACGAAGTTCTAGAGATTTTGAAAGACGAGTTCCTGAGAGACCATAGGCAGCGGGAAGAGTCAACATCGCGACCTCGTGTGCCTCTCCTGCGCCAACAGAGTACTCAGCAGCAGCGAGAGGATGATGTAGCACCGACCAAACCTGGATCGGCGATCTCTATTCGCGCGTACATGGAGCAAATTCCACTCACCGAGCGGTTCAACTCGCTGTATCTTTCACAAGGATCGATTCGAAAGAAAGCGGTGTCGGGCACGACGCTCGAGGAGCGAGAGAGCTGGAAGCAAGAGCTCGAGCTTTCCAAGCGTAGGATCGAGAGTGTGATCGTGCGGGACAGCAACGAAGACGACGAAGAAAAGCTACTGTTTGAGGTCGAGACAACAGCGCGAACGGCTTAAAATGCAAATTGAGCGGACATTGGCGATAAACGAAGAATGGGTTACTTGGAGTTTGCTAAACAAAATGAGATGCTAAAATCTCGAATCTCCCTAACTCTGACTGTGTCGTGATTTCAGTGTCCTAGACTATCGTAGTGCTGACGGTGCTTGGCAACATGGGCGAGCAACTCGTGCTGTTGTTCCTGCAAGAAGAGCAAGAAAAGAAAAAAAAACATGATGAGTGAGACAGTCCACTACTAAAGCTACAACACCAGCCATGGCACCTGCATTGTACTGCTTACCATCAAATGCGGGTGTTTCGTGTCATACACGTCCTCAAAGAGCGACTCGAGCGCTGGTCGCTCTTTCTTCTCGGATCTCCGCATCGCGCTCAACACTTTTGCTCGTTCGGTCTTGTGCAGCAATTCGTCCTGCTGCTCGCTCCACCAGCCGCGTCGAATGAGGTACTTTCTCGTACGGTCTACGGGGTCGCGCTTCTCCTTCCACTCGTTTGCGACTTCGAGCGAGCGGTATTTGATGGTATCGTCCGATCCTGAGTGGCTTCCCTGACGATACGTCATGGCTTCAATGAGCACGGGACGGTTCTCACGCACGATAAGCTCGCGGGCCTGGCGAGTGGCTTCGTGGACAGCGAGGAAGTCGTTGCCGTTGACGCGGATCGCGGGAATCCCATAACCATGACCTCGCGCAGCGATGCCGTCGCCGCGATACTGGTCCTCAGATGGGGTACTGATGGAGACGCCGTTGTTGCAGCAGCAGAAGAGCACGGAGCACTCCCGCGTCACCGCCAAGTTGAGTCCGCCGTGGAATCGCCTTCGTTCGCAGCGTCTTCACCGAAATAGCAGATTGCGATGCGGTTTTCATTTCGCAGCTTGAAGCCGTAGGCGGCGCCGACAGCCTAGGTAGAAGACAAGAACGATTAGATTGAGCTCTCGGAGTTGTGTGGATGATAGACAAAAGAGAGAGAGAGTCTCAACGGTTTGTGTACCTGAGGGATCTGCGTGCCCAGCCGCGTCGACGCGGTCAGATAGTTGAGTGCCTTGGATCCGTAGCCCACTGGCATCTAGCGGCCCTTGCCGTGACCCTCCGCGTTACCAAAGCACTGTGATTGTGAAGAAAAAGAAATCGCACAGCGTTGATAAAGACTGAACCTGTGGTGCTGCGGTATTGCCGTGTGGTGGTGCAGGAGAGCAACGTGGGAAACGAACGAACCTGGTCGAAGACGCTCTCGACCATGGAGCCGCGCCACACGAGCACCCCGGGCTCTCGGTACTGCGCAAACACCATGTCGTCTGCATAAACCGCCAACAAATCAAACTAACGGGACGAAAGCGTTCGTTAGCAGCGAATATCATGGAAACCAAACAAAGAAAGTAGACTGACACTCACTGAAGTGGATGGCGGACGCGCTTCCAAACTGCAGCGCCTGCTCTCCATGGGACGCAATGTAGAAGTTGACTCGACCCTGTGAAAGCAATCGCACGTCCTGGGCTTTTCCGTTCTCTGCCTTTGGTAGCGCTTCATTATGAAGCCAAGGCGCTTACCTGACGAGAAGCAGCAAAGAGCAAGTGTCTATTTCCTACCCACAGCACAAACAGAGAAAGAAGAAGTCTAGGTTAATGACAATGTCGCCCAGTGTCTTCTCAGTCCAAAAAGAACCATTTTCTCACCTGCAGGCAGACCATGTTGGTGTACATGTGCGTACAGATCTCCTGGCCGAGCTCCGGGTCGTCAGCGCCGTCAACCAACAAACCTTCTTCGTCCAAGACTGTGCATCGGAAAGCAATACAACACAGTGATGCTAGGTATCTGTGGTAGGGTGTGGCTATGTAACAATTTGAATGGCAAAGGGAGAATGAACGGAACTCACTTCGGAAACACGGGATCGAGGCTGCTTTGAGCGGATCTCGGAGCTTCAGAGTCGACACAAACGGCATGTTCGTATCGGGAAAATAGCCTTTTCAGTTTGTCAACCATTATCAAGATGAAATTGAGTGTTCCTGATACCTCCAAAGGTACATTCGGAGGTAGATTTGGCTTACTGAGTGTGGAGAATAAACTGCGGTGACTGATTTGTGCGCAGACATTCGAGCCTGCTCTGCGGCTCAGTTGCGTCAACAGCATCTTGCTCAGCATCTGTGGTGGCGGTGGTGACAGAAATTTCAAAGTAGGTTGCGATGGCCGCGAGGCAGCGAATTCCCGAATGATGCACGCACAGGGAGAACGGAGGTCCAGGATGCAGAAACCAAGCTCTTGAGTTGCACAGGCAAAGACGATTGCGTGGGGTAGCGAGATATTGATGGAGGCACAAGATGATGTTGGAGCGAATTGGACCCACCACCAACAGTGGGCTGGCTACTTTCAACGGATTCACGCGAAATAAAAAAAAACTAGTTAATCCAATTTTGAGTGGTCAGGAAGAAGGTACATTCTGGAGATACCGTCCGTAGCATCATCGCAGAGCTACAACACCAGCTCGGAGTCATTTTGAAGAGGTCCGCACCACCCCAGCAACTCACATCGGTCGACAACTTCGCTGCGATGAGCCTCTGTCTTTCACAGATCCAGGGAGTTCAACCGGAGACAAAAAAAACATTCTGGGTGTCGTGGATTGAAGGGATCGCGTTCCCCTGATCGATCGATTGATTGTCCAGAAACTGCATTCGTCTTCAGTACATATCACGGAATAAATCCGTTGATCCTCGGATGCCACGCATCCAAATTCGATTTCAGAGAAATAAGAATGCGGATTCTTGCAAGTTTTTAGTCTGCAGGAGATAGAGTTGACCACAGTAGGCGGTTGAGGACTTAACTCCTAGCACGAATACCTGTAGTACAATGAACACTGTGATCATTTCCAGCACCACCAATCCTACCGCTCCTCACGCCCTCAAGTGTGTTGTCAGTGGCCTCGGAGTGAGACCTCTTTACGCCAGTCAACAGAAGCCAATCGCTCTGTGATTCGAAATCGAAAAGCGTTCGGAAAGCAAAGCGTTCAAACACAAAACTGGCGTTGCCAACCCTTTTCATGTATGCAACCGGCGGATTGGTACACCTATCTACTGCACACAAACAGATCTGTCAGTGGCCTGATTACTGTACGTCGTTCCACTCTCCGTTTCTCCACCGACGCTGGCCTCCATTCATCTACCGAATGAGCGCGGCGTGTCCGTCGACGACAAGGATCGTTTGGTAATATCAAGTCACGCTCAAAATCCGGATGTTTCGCAAAAAGAACATCCTTTCGCTTCCGTTCCTACGAGATGCCTCTTACCGTACCGGGTCGCAGAACCATCTCTAGTGGAAATCAGCCATTTCCAGCCTACAAAGGATGAGGCTTTCACATTCGGACAAAACGAAATCACAGCCTCCCTCGCTCCCACATGCTCGTCGGTTTTTGTGACTCGAAGTGGGAATTCGTGAGTTTGCATGTACTTCCACCGTGCCTGTTGATCTCCAGCCACCTTCGTCGAGAAGGACCATTTTGACTTCGATTTCCTTGCTCAAAATCGTCCTGATGACAACTGCAGTGTACTTTAGTACAACTGGATGCCACTCCAGCAACTATAAAGAGGTCCTGTTGGGTTCTTCATTGACTGACCCCAACTAACTTATTGAGCAATCAGAGCGTGGTGGATGCATCCATCGATCGTATGAAGCACATCAACACACATCAACCCTCCTTCCACAGGAGAGTCACTGACGTTACGCGCTTCTGTGATGCCCTCTGCCTCCATTTGTTTGGCTATTTGGCGAGGGCTGTGAGCACTGACGCTGCTGAGTGAGAGGCCTGTCTATTACTTTCCCTAAGGGCAACCTAGGAATTGCAGTCAACGAGAGATCGCAAGAAGTACTACTACGCGATTGATTCTTCAAAAGCTGGTGGGCATTTTGAAATCTCCAGTCACCAAATCAAGCACCTCAAGTGAGCATCCGCAGCGCAACCTGCCATGATGAGCCCCATCGCTACCTGTCGCCTATCTTGCGCATTCACCGCCTCCTCTGCGCTTCACCGGCGAGGTCTGCGCACTTCGACTGTGCAGCCTGCCCCCCGTAGCACTCGCACTCGACGACAAGCTCAGTGACACCTTCTGCCATCATGAACACCACCTCAAGACTACCCGAGCAACCCACGAGACCAAGCAGATGAGTATGACCACGGCGATCAACGACGTGCTCCGGGTTGCGATGGCTACCGACCCGAGCGCGATCATGCTCGGCGAGGACGTGGCGTTCGGCGACGTCTTCCGCTGCTCCATGGGTCTCCAGCAAGAGCTTGGGAGCCACAGGGCGTTCAACACGCCGATCTGCGAGCAGGGGTTCACGGGGTTTGCGATCGCGGCCTTCCTTCACGACTTCCGCCTCCCCCAGGCTATCGGTGTACTCGCCGAGTGGGACCGTCCCCCACCGAGGCTTCGTAGAGCGCCTTGGGCTCAAAGAAGAGCACGGGGTTCGGGTCGCGGATCGCCGCGAGCAGCAGGCCCTTGGCCTTGGCAGCATTGCGCGGGATCACGACTTTCAGACCGGGCGTGGGCGTGAAATACGCCTCGGGTGACTGCGAGTGGTAGTGGCTGCCGCCGCCCACGGTGCGCGGAGCGTCAGCTTGCCGCAGTCAAACTCCCCGCCCGAGCGGTAGCGGAATTTGGCGGCTTCGTTCACGATCTGGTCAAACACTGGGAAGATGTAGTCGGCGAACTCGATCTCGGTCACGGCGGTGCCTCCGGTGGCGGGGTACCCGACGTGACGGTGCTCGGCTGAGGGGCGCAGATGCGCGTGCTTGAGGAGGTACGAAGAGCTCTTTGGTGATGTTGAAATGGATGCCTATCAAGCTTTTAACGTGGAAACTGACAACTAAGTGTGTGGGTTGGTTGGTTGACTGTATTTCTACTATGGTACGCAGGCGTGCAGCATGGCGGAAGAAGTGGGCATCAGCTGCGAACTCGTGGACCTGCAGACCATTTTCCCATGGGACGTCGCGACGATCGAAAAGTCTATGAGCAAGACCGAGCGGTTGGTCGTCAGACACGAAGTACCGGTGGGTCTGCAAAAAAGTGGTTGTGTTCGATTTCCCACACCTTTGAGAAGCTCAAACGCTGACTCTGTGTTGAACCAAAATTGTGATACTACTATGTACCTAACGAATGCTGTAGAAATCCGGAGGCTTTGCGGCCGAGATCTCGTCGACGATCCAGGAGCGCTGCTTTCCGAGCCTCCGGGCGCCGATCCAGCGTATCTGCGGCTACGACACGCCGTTCCCGCTCACGCTCGAGAAGTTCTACCTCCCGGACGCGCTCAAGAACGTGGCCGCGATCAAGCGAGCGGTGGGGTTTTGAACCGGGGAGGCCTAGGAGCGTGATTCATATCTATAAGCTGCGTTGGTACATGTTGTACTGAACAACAACAACAAAGAGATCGCTCTTGCATCTGTTGATGGGAGGAAATCGGCTAGTTTTCTATTGAGTTGGTTGGATACAGAGAAGAACGCGGTGCAGGTGGCAACGCGAATAGATGAAGAAGTCCTGGGTCCCCAGTACTACTAGTATAAGATAGTGTTACCGGAGAGGTTTGCTTTACTTAGTGACCGGTGGAGTAGTGGTCTGGGTACTTGGCAACGTGCGCGAGCATCTCCTTCTCTTGGCGCTGTGGTTGGATCATGGGGAAACAAAATTGAGGATCAGTATCTGATAACAACAGGAGGATGCATCATCAGACACAGAGTAAACGGCATTTCTTACCAGCAAGTGCGGGATCTTGACGTCGTAGACGTCCTCGAAGAGCGTGTCGAGCGACGGCGGACCCTTGGACTCGGCCTTCTGCAGCGCCGCGAGCACGTCTGTTCGCTGATTGTCGCGCAGGTGCTGGTCCTGCTCAAGAGTCAGCCATCCTCGTCGCTGTTGAGCAAAAAAATAACAACACAATTTTAGTACAGGATCAAGTACGATAGACCTCACTGAAGTTCGTTAATATCGACAATTCCAAACTCACGATGAGGTAGTTTCGTGTGCGGTCGATCGGGTCGCACGTCTCCTTCCAGTGCTTGATGTCCGAGACTTCGCGGTAGCGGGTCGAGTCGTCCGAGGTCGAGTGGTGGCCCTGGCGGTACGACATGGCTTCAATCATCACGGGGCGGTTCTCGCGCAAAATGAACTCGCGCGCCTTGCGGGTCACTTCGTGGACGGCGAGGAAGTCGTTGCCGTCGACGCGCATGATCGGGATGCCGTACCCGGCGCCACGGGACGCGATGCCATCGCCGCGGAACTGGTCGACCGTCGGGGTACTGATCGCGAAGCCGTTGTTGCGGCAGAAAAACATGACTGGGCAGTCCTTCGTAGCCGCAAAGTTGAGCGCCGCGTGGAAATCACCTTCACTCGCAGCGCCTTCGCCAAAGTAGCAGACCGAGATGCGGTCCTCCTTGGCGATCTTGAACGAGTACGCCGCGCCGACAGCCTACAGAGCGATCGATTATTCGAGAGAGAGTTAGTGAATGGACGGATAATGCAATATTAGAATAGTATGATGCAACTTTACCTGTGGAAGCTGCGTGGCCAATGGCGACGAGATTGTTTGGTAGTTGAGGTTCTTGGAGCCGTAGTGCACTGGCATCTGACGCCCCTTGCCGTGGCCGTCCTTGTTGCTGAAACACTAGAGTACAAATACTCGACAGGATTAGAACACGCAATGCAAGTGCTGCAACGTGACACCACACACACATTGCGAACAGCTAATACGGTAATACCTGGTCGGCAAAGTTCTCGAGCGTGAATCCGCGCCACATGAGCACTCCAGGCTCGCGGTACTGTCCAAAGACCATGTCGACTAGTGAAACGACAAACAAGAACACAGTGGTGAGCATTCGCATTCATGCAACAACCATACTGGTTCATTAAGAAGAGCATCTCGTACCTTGGCGAATCGCAGATGCGCTGCCAAACTGAATCGCTTCTTCGCCGTACGAGGTCATGTAAAACGAGATGCGGCCCTGGCGCTGCGCATCGTAGAAGATGTTATCCATGGCATTGAGGCGCAGCATGTTGGTGTACATCTGCGTGCACATGTCCCGGCCGAGCTCCGGGTCATTGGCACCGTCCACCACATCGCCCTGTTCATTCAGGACTATCACATTGCACAAGCGCACACACAGTCAGCTTGATGCGTTCAGTCAACAATCAATCCGTCATGCATGCGCTCACGTACTTCGGAAGCATGGAATGAGCTCGTTCTCGCGCGGGTCCTTAAACACCACGTCCGCCACGTACGGCAGCTTCGTGCCCGGAAAGTAACCTGCACATATTGGCAGTTTGCAACACACACGGAGCCCGATAAGCCAACTGTCAGTCATGTTCGTTCACACATGATGACTGTCATTGAAGATGACGTCGTTGATACGCACCAAGCGAAGAGAACGCTCTGGCGGAGGCGCGGCTGCTAAGGCTCGCGAACGTCTTGCGGAGCATATTGGTCGATGCTGTGGGCGTGCAAATGGGTTTGTGCTTGTGGAGAGCGCGCGAGTGATGTAGGAATGCGCTTGTTGGTCTGCTCGTTGCTTTTGAGCAGCTCTTCCGTGCTTGGCATTGGAAGAGCTGATATTTATATTTACCTGTTTAAGTGGAATAAATATTGATGTGTTTATCAATAATTTGAACGTAGATACATACAGACCTGTTTATAATTGAATATATACGTGAAGAGACGGGTATGCATTTTAATGGGATGCTAAGAATAATTGTTGCCCCCAACCCGCGCTCCGTCGAAACAAAAGATAGGACGGACCCATGTTGGTCTTCAAAATCGGCTAAAAACTACGATGTGATTGGACACAATTAATAGCAACTTGAAGCAGAATGAAGAGCTTCCATTGGCTAATAACATTATCCAATCAAAAAATAATAAAAACGCTGATTGGGTAACATTTCTACCAATCACTGAGTTTCTTCCCCAACCAATGCAAATACTCTGGAGGTCTCACTCGATGGCTTGGCCACTTCGCATTCCGCGGAATGAAGTCCAGGTCCTGAACCATTGCGGCAAGCCGCAACTGCAGCACAACATCACGTATGATGTGCCTGCGCCTCCACCATAGCGAAGGCGACATTGCATGCATCCTGGCAATCTGGAGTCCGTCCCAACTTTCGGTCTGAGAGGACTGGTATACTTTGAAGCTTTTGATGCAGAGACCGTCCGCCTTTGCTGGTATAGATTTCTGTTCTGAGCTTCTCTGTGAGCTCTATGTGTACCACTTCGTACTGCATGCCAGTGACTTGGTGCTTGACAGCGACGAAAGTGTCCATGCTGGCAAGTAACTAGATGCCATAAACTCTACGATTCTGGAAGCCCAAGGTGTTGTTTGTTGAATTATAATAGACGCATGCTTTTTATTTTATAAAGCAAAAAATCCGAGAAGCCCTAGCGACGTTCGATGGGCTCGAAAAGCGCCTCTGCAGTCCACTGATCTTCCGCACCCACTTAGTTTCCGAGCCACTTCTTGCGCGCCGCGACCGCGGTCTTGCCGTTGTCGCTGAAGAGGCCGTCGAGGCCGCGCGTGAAGAAGTCGAGGTACTCGTTGATCGGGTCCTTGGAGTAGTTGGCCGCGAGGCGGAAGCTCTCGTCGCGAAACGTGTATGCGTGCACCTTCAGGCCGATCGCGTGCGCGTCCTCGATGACCGTGTTGTTGATGTACGTGTAGTAGTCCGAGTCGCCCACCTGGCCGTCGCCGTCGGCGTCGAGCGCGGCGCCCGCAGCGTCCACCTTGATTGGACGGATTTCCACCAAGTCGCGCTTCCACGGCGAGATCACGTCGGCGTAGGTCTTGACTTCGCTCAGTCCAGACTTGGAGAGCAGGTCGTACGACGTGCCGTTGCGGCCGCTCACGATCCAGTCGTACGGCGGAACCGGGTTGTCCACGAGCTGCACGAGCTTGACGGTCGAGATCTTGCGGATCTCCTTGAGGTTGTTCTGCTCGAACGACTGCACGTACACCGGCGCGTCCTTGCTGTTCCAGCCGGCCTTCTCAAGCGTCGCGAGCAGCTTCTCCTCGATAGGCAACCCCAAGTTGCGGTGGTACGTCGGGTGCTTGGTCTCCGGGTAGATGCCGATCGTGCGGCCGACTTCGACCGACTTGGCCTTGGCGAGCGCCACGATCTCGTCGAACGTCGGGATCTTGTACAGCCCGTCGTATTGGTGGTCGCGCTCGGCGAACGCCTGCTTGGCGCCCAGCGTCTTGATCTCTGCGAGCGTGAAGTCACTCACGAAGAAGCCCGTGTCGTCCACGCCGTCGACCTTGACGGTCTTCTTGCGGCTCGCGAACTCGGGCTTGTCTGCCACGTTCGTCGTCGCGATGATGTTGGGCTCGTGGCGCGCGATGAGCACGCCGTCCTTGGTCATGACGAGGTCCGGCTCGATGAAGTCCACGCCCATCTGGATCGCTAGCGTGTAGCCCTCGATCGTGTGCTCTGGGAGGTAGCCTGGCGCGCCGCGGTGGCCGATGATCAGCGGGGTATTCTTCGTTGGCGGCGACGGGGTTACTGGGGAAGGCGACGGCGCCTTGGTGGTGGTGGCTGGCGTTGGCGCTGGGGTCGCGTCGCCGCAGGTGGCCTTCTGGCCCATGGACGCGGTCGCGGTGACCGCCACGAGGAGAGCTCCGGCGTACAGGATCTTGACCATTGGGGAGGGAGTTGCTGTGTTGCTGTGTACCAAGAGGAAGCTGGTAAATTGGACAATGAGGAATGAGGACTGCTGCTCTGGAGCTTCTCGTGCAAGAAGAGCCCCACAACAAGACAGGCAGTCTCAGCTGAAGGGAAAAGTGATGAGAAATCTAACGCTCGTGGCCTTTTTATCCCTGCGGGCCTCCATTTGGGAAGCGGGGGAGTTGCGTAATATCGTCTGGTTGCCTTTGGCATTGCCATCAGAAGGTGATACAGCTTTGATGGCGTGCATTGTGTGACAACAAGCAATGGCTTTGAAACAGAACGTGCGAGCCAAACTGGTGCTTTTGGACCCCAATGACCGCCTTCAAGCCCAGAACGCCACACACAATGACCACCTACCGTAACACATGGACGGCCCGCGAAGCCACGAATCTTTGGCTAGATTCGCCCGAATCTTGACCAAGACCGCAAGGTTTCACCGTTTGCCTTTGAACGCTTGGTGCTTGTGAAGGGAGGGAATGGGTGATTGACCTGTTTAATTATATATTAACAATACTGGACTCATCGCGGTCACATCATCTTGTTAATACACAAGTCTGCTGGAGATGAGATTGGAGATGGCAAAGGAAAATAAACCCAGAGTACAGCACGCGTTGAGCATCCATGGTATTGTGAGCAAATCGCAGCGGAGCTCTTCAGTAACTTTAGAAGATCCCTACCGTCGACAGTACTGTAGAAGCAAACGAAACTCTCACGCGAGCTGAGCAGCGAAGCCACCGTAATCAGTATCAATTGTGATTGATGCGCTTTTGATCTGCGGATGCCGCGCGGAGCTAATCGATCGCCATGAATGCGGAATGAACCATGCTCGTTGGTGCATGAAATCCACACCAACCTGCCAATAATTCTGCAGTGATCTCCATATTAAAAGTCTGCGTTGGCCGGAGAGAGTGTGGCGCCGTCTCTTTTTTTCAAGCAACACGGGCTTTTCGTTGCCCGCAAGACTTGATTGGCAGTGAACACGGGCACAGAAGAAGGCGTTGAGAACGATTTGGGCTGGTGGTGGTGGGCATAAAGAGGGCGAAACGGCGAATGCATCACTTTTGCACGCGATGCTGTGGCTCTAGTACCGGTACTCCTGTGCATAGCCTCTCTCACTGTTCTTCTGGGTCCACAGCCAGAAGGAGGTCACTCCAAACCAACTGCGTGGTGCCATGTGGAAAGCGAGGCCCAGCCAGCCATTGGACGCGCAGTCCATTGTTCACTGTAAATTCCCAGTGAAATGTGCCAGTTTGTCCAGCATATTCACCTGAGAAACAGCTTTTTTTCATTGCGAATGCTGGTCGGGCTCGTGGCACTAGAGCACGCTTTCCATTCCTTGCTTTGACAAAAAATGAAAGGCTCACAATTCAATAAGTTGAAGGTGGGGCAAAATAGAGCCAGATGCCTTCAGAATCTGTCACTGATGGTCTAATAAGTTCGCGTGCAAGGACATCCGAACCTAGTGGGGAGTGTTACTTGAATGTGGTTACTATCGATACCTTCATGCCACATCAAGGACCAGCGGTGAGGGTTAATGTTGCGTGAAGGATTCTCTTCAAGCAACATAGGAACAGACTCAGTTTCAGCTGACATGAGAGTCTCGTCAAATTTAGCCAATCAATCATCCTGCTGCGCTCAGCACAGCAGTAATTGGCTGATACTATTTTGGGTTCCGAATTCGGCGCGCTGATTGGCTGAGAGCAGTTTGTCCAAATATGCATTCTGTTTGGATCATATTTGTACAAACGACTCGCAGAGGATACCGAGACTCAGTATCCTCAGTCTGAGTCTCAACTCTTGACTAAGGAATTCTGAGTCGCTGATGCAACTCGATTGAGTTGTGAAGCAAGATGCAGCATTATATAGCCATCTTCTCTATGTCAGCAAGACTGGTGCTGCCACCTAGCTACTTGAGGTTCGGATTCCGTTTTTATTGTAGGTTGCCTCGTGGATGAGATCTGCACAGCTTGAACACCCTAAACGACTCCTGTAGGACACTTCCAAGCAAGTTGCGTCCGGTTTTGGCAACTTTTCTATTGTGACGATGCACTTGTTCAAGTCAAATCGGTGGTAAAGCAGAAACGTAGGACATTTTGGGTTTCTGTTGCCGTGCAACGGATATTATATATGCATGAACATCGATCTGAATAATGTGAATGGAGCCGCCAAGGTCAGTCAATCCTGGGTTTTTTCTGATTCTGGCGCTTTTCGCTCACACGTCGCATGTTTCCGGTTTCCAGCCAATCATCTGCTATTTTGGCCAATTTACTGCCAATCAGCAATCGTATCACTTTGATTGGTTATTGTGACAGGTCTGAACGTGCTGGTGAAGAACGAGACATCAATTCGAATCGGCGTCCAAGCAAACGGAACGCCAGCTCACCCGCGCCACCGCCGCTCTCGCACGTGAATACAGAGCACTAGAAGCCGCAGCTGCAGCTCTACCTCCCTCCACAGCACCCTTCCGTCTCCACACAGCAGCCGATCACCATGGCCAAGAGTATGCGCTCCAAGATCAAGCGAAAGTTCCGCACGGAGCTCCGCAAGAAAATCGGCGTGCCGCACCAGGCCATCCAGGAAGCCAAGATCCAGGACAACCTCAAGCGCGCCATTGAGTCGCAAGGTAAACTTTATATTCACTCACTACGTTTGCTGCATTGGACGTGGAGTCTAACGCTGCTCCGATCTGTTATTGTAATACAATTGTACAGAGGGCAAGTCGGTGCTGGAGCTGAAGAAGCTCATGGGCACGGTGTCTGCGCCAGTCGCGGCGATCGACGGCGGTATGGAGGTCGACGGCGAAGCCGCGGCTGCCGGCTCGCTCGCGAAGACCGAGGCGGATATCCTGAACAGTGAGGCCGAGCTCGCCGCCGCCGCCAAGGAGAAGAAGAAGCTCGCCAAGAAGCTCGCGAACAAGCGACGAAAGAAGAAGTTCGTGCACTTCCACACGCTCCGCAAGAAGGGTGTGTAAGTTGCGCGACTTTTGGAACTAGCAACCAGTGTGTACGCGCTCGCTGTGCGCTTTTGTCTTTCGACTCTCTCACTCTCTCTATAGAACTCTTCCCATCGCCACACCAGCCTAGCGAACAGATGCAGGCAGCAGCGAGCCTGCTTTGCTTGGCCTCGCTTCTGTTTGCGTGTGTGCGTGCACGTGTGCGCTTGAATTTGTAACCTGCTATTAATATGCTGTTTATTTTATAATTAAGGAGATGCATGTGTGCGGCTTCGTTCTTGTGTCTCTGTTGAACTACTCACTCGTCGTCCCAGTCGGATGCCTCCTGCGCGGGCGTGAACGCGATCTGCTTGTCGTACTGGTAGCCGTCTTCCCCCGGCTTCACAAAGTTTTGCTGGAAGACCAGGTCCATTTTCATCTTTACCTGCTTCAGCTGCGTCTCGGACACGCGGTTGTAGTCTGCCTGCGGGAGCACGGCGGTCCTAGGAGCAGCAGCAGCACGCTCCTCAGGCTCTTGCTCATGTTGTGAAGAGCAAGTCTGGTCGACCAGCTTCTGAACCAAGCGAGCGAGCTACAATAGGCAGCTGTGATCATTAAGGCGCCTTGGTAGAGCGGATACGAGTCACACATAGATCGATACCTGACGAGCCGAGACTTTTCGATCGCCCAGCACGCGGTCGTGGGCTGCGATCAGATTTGCGACAATGGCGTCAATGTCGAGACCCTGCTGCTTGTTGGGGTCATGAGCCAATAGAACGTCCTGCAGGTCGATCTCGTGGTGGAAGAGCTGCGGTCGACTCGTGGACGATGGTGTGGACGAAGCGCTCTGCGCTGCGTACTCGACGATGATCCCCGGCGGTGCGTACCGCAGCGCCAAGCGCCGAGGCTCGATCGCTCCTGCCGCCATTATGGAAATGAGACTCTCTTGTGCGTTGACAGGAATGTATCGACGCTAAACTTGGATAACACAGTTAGTTGAAATTCGAGGGCGTCCCTTGGGACTGAAGACACGGAAGCAAATGCATCACTGGCCCAGTTTTAATTATTACTTTTATCATCGTTTCCATCTATTGTGGCGACGCTGGCGCGTCAGAAGAGAACGACGCTGATGTTGGCACCATGACGCGCTTGGGGCCGCAGCAGCCGCCCGTGCGGCGGAGCTCGTCGCCGCTCACCCACTCGGCGTTCTCCTTCCACATGCGCGAGTCGCCCTCGTACTGCTCGCTCTTCCAGATCGGCACGGTGGCCTTGAGCGTGTCGATCGCAAACGCGCACGCCTCCAGCGCTTCGGTGCGGTGCGGCGACGACACGGCGATGACCACGCTCGCCTCCTTCACGAGCACGACGCCCAGGCGGTGGAAGAGCGCGATGCCCACGACGCTCGGCCACTGCGAGCGGATCTGCGCGCAGATCTTGCGCAACTCGGACTCGGCCATGGGCATGTACCCTTCGTACTCGAGGCGCACGACGCGCTTGCCGGCAAAGTTGTCGCGCGTCGTGCCGATGAACGTCGAGATCGCCCCCGCGCTCGCGTGGGTCACGAGCTCCACGGCGCGCTGCGCGTCCAGCGGGTCGCGCGTGACTTCCACAAAGTCGCCGCCACTGGGACTTTCGCTGAGGATGCTGTGGTCGTGATTGTGGTGATGGTGGTGGTGCGCTGCTGCTGGGTCTGCCATGGTGGCGCTTGTGCTTCAAACCACTGTTCCGTGAATGCGCATTTGGGGATGAAGGTGTTGTGATGATGAGCTGTTTGTTGATCGATGTGTCCGTTATGCCTCTAATAATAACTACGGCACCCAATTGTATTATTTAAGAAGCTTTCACTGTCTGCTTACGCTATCTGTTTAGACTTTTCTCTATAATAAAAGGGTATACGTTTTTTAAAAGGTTTTGTATTCACTCTACGTTTATTTCAGCCAATCAATGACATTTAAGCTTAAATATATCCACTTTTACAGCCAATCAACTGTGCTCAATCTGTTGGGTTGCTCTGCCAAGTGTCAAAGTGGCCATGTTGCTGCCAAAAATCGATCCAATCCACAGGCAAAGAGCTATCCCGATGAGCGCCGCCGTGGAGCTCTGGCTGTACGTGGACGCTGTGACGGGCCAGCAGAAGGGCCCACTGCCAGCGAACACGCTCAAGCGGTTGCTGCGCAAGGGTCTGCTGCAGCCGCAGCAGTTCGTCTGGACGCAGCGCCTGGACGCGTGGAAGGCGCTCGCAGACGTGGATGCCTTCGCCTCGTACTGCGCCACCTGGAGCTGCTTCTGGTACTATATGGTCGAAGAGCTCAGCGCAGCAGCAAATAGCGATGCAAACAGCAACGCGACCAAGCAGGCGGGACCTGTGAGCACGAAGGAGCTCGTGGCGCTCTTCCTTGACGGCGAGGTGGACGGCATGACGCTCGTGTGGACCAAGGACATGGACGAGTGGAAGCCCATCAGTGCGTTATTTGTGGCGAGCTCTTAACCGTATATGCTCGGCTCTGTATGCGCATGGTTACTGATATGCATGTATGTGTTATATTAGGCGAGGTGCCGTCGTTGAAGGAGTTTCTGCATGAAGCGAACGAAGACCAGGCGCGTGAGGAAGAAGTGCTGGAGAAGCAGAGCCAGGTGGCGGTTGAGGACCAAGTCTACAAGGACGAGTACGTTTAGTGGTCGCTGCTTTATTAATACTATTCGTTACTAGCGATACATCTATTAACTTTGTTCTCTCTCTCTCTCTCTCTCTCTCTTTGTCTGTTACTATAGGAAAGTGGAGGCATTCGTCGCCGAAGACGGCAAGCAGTACATTTTCGACACGGAAGCGAAGAAGTGGATCACCCCCGAGGACAAGATCGAAGAAGACCTCGAGGCGCTCCGCGAGGCTGTGGGTGAGACGAAGGCTGACCACGAAGTTGCCCAGGAGATCAAGAAGAAGAAGAAGCAGATGAAGGAGAACCAGAACAAGAAGAGCAACCCCAACGCAGAGCCCAAGGACAAACAGAACGGCGGAGGAGGCAGTGCCAGCGCTGCTACTGCTGATTCTGGTGCAGAGACAGCAGCTGATACGAAAGAACCGACAGCGACCGCCGCAGCAGATCCAACTAACCCCAGTGATACCAACGCGAATGCTGAAGAGAAGAAGCGGAAAAAGAAGAAGAAGAAAAGCGAAAAGTGGAAAAAGTCCAAGAACAAAACCTGGGTCTACGTGAACGGCCTGCCGCTCGACATCACGGTCCAGGAAGTGCACGACCACTTCGCCAAGTGCGGTGTGATCCAGGAAGACCTCGTGGCCGGCGCGCCGCGCATTAAGCTCTACCAGAACAAGGAGTTCGGTGGGCTGAATGTGAGTGTGGTGCTAATCTCTTTCGAGACATTGGCGGAGCGTCAGAATTGATTCTAAACATTGTTGATATGGTGGTGGTGGTGGTATAGGGAGATGCCTCGGTCTGCTATATGAAAGAAGCGTCGGTGGAGTTGGCTGTGCAGCTGCTCGACAAGTCCCAGATCCGACCAGAGTGCGTTCAAGTACTGTGTTTCCCTGTCTATGAGGCTCATGTGAAGGGGCTCCAACATGTTCCTATGTGTTGCTTGCTGGGTGTGTTTGTGCAGATGGCCTATTGATGTGACCCCCGCAGTGTTTGAGCAGAAGGGCAAAGAGTTCGTCAAGCGAAAGAAACTCAAGCTCGACAGTCGCGCGAAAGTGAAGAAGTTTGAGCAGGAGAAGGTGCGAACTCGACTGCCAGTTTTCTACATGAGTGTCAATCGCGTATGATGAATTATCTTCTGTGACTCACATGCGGTGTCGGTACGCTGAAATTGGTGTAGGCGCTGTCGTGGAACGAAGGCGCAGATGACGAGCGCAATGGACTGCGCATCGTGGTGATCAAGCACATGTTCACGCCAGAAGAGATCGAAGGTACGCTGGTTCTCGTGGTCATCCTTTTGCCTTTGGACGTTGCTATTGGTTCTAACTCGTAACTCTCGCTCTCTGTAGATGAAGCCTACGAAGATGAGCTGAGAGACGACATCCTCGCCGAGTGCCTCAAGATGGGCGAAGTGTCCAAGGTAAGTCACCACAGCATTGGCTATGTGGTCTTATTGTGATATCACGAAAGATGCTGAGCATTTTTCTGTGTCCTTATTTCAAACAGATCACGTTGTTCAGCAAGCACGAAGACGGTGTTGTCGTGGTCAAATTCGAGTCCACGGGCTCTGCTGCGACGTGCATCGACGTCATGAACGGCCGATTCTTTGCCGGTCGCAAGCTCGAGTGCTCATTCTGGGATGGCGCGGACTACACGTATCGCGAGTCAAAGGACGAAGAGAAAGAGCGCGCTGACAAGTTCAGTGAGTGGCTGGAGCAAGGGTCGTCGTCATCCGAGGCGGAAGAGGATAGCGGCGATGATGGCGATGATGGCGATGATGGCGATGATGAGGATGAAGACAATGGAAAGCAAGGCGGAGAGGATGGAAATGAGAATGACGAAGCTGCTGCTGACACGATCCACGCTGGGCGAGTCATGCCGGATCTGGTGGATGGGCAGTCGGATGATGAAGAGGAAGACGATGAGGAGGAAGAAGAAGAAGAGGAAGAAGCGCCAGTTGGCAACGCGATTCACGCAGGACGGGTGATGCCCGATTTGGATGAGATTGACGACGAGGATGACGATTAATCGGCCCTTCCCGCTACGTAATAAGTAGGAAAATGGAATGGACGACACCAACAGCAAACCTGGAAATCCTGGCTGCGGATTGAAACCTGCAAGACATTGGTTCTGTTTGCATCTGATCATTGTGTGTTTGCTCAACTACAATATTGCAGGTATCCCCTGCAAAACAATGACGACAAGTGATTGAGGTATCATCTACAATGAAACTCAAATATGCTTGTTGGTCAATCAAAATGCTGCAACATGCCCAATTGGTGCTGTCCAGTCATTTTAAAAGGGCACGTTTTGTAGCCATTTGCTATAAATGGCTACATTTTTCGCAACCGGCCAATGTTGTGTCAGTTATTTCTCCAGTGCCCACAATAGACTGCCGTTGGCGGTTGATGGGAATCACAAGAGCGAACAAGCGAGTGAAGACGTTGGGAAGATCGTTTTGCGTGTCAGAACGCCAGGACTCCACTCCCTCCCTCCCATCCTTCCTTATGCACACAGAGAGACATAACGAGCATCACTTACTCGCCTACTTATCGAACTTGGCACAGACGCTGAAGCCGTCTCCACAGAGTGAGTGCTCTGCTCCTTCGAGACCGACGAGCAAGCAACAGGAAGCCTTGCTCGCCCCTCTGCCCAGCTCACTTACTGAGTTTCATCAAAGGGTTCAGCATAGAGAGAGAGAGAGTTTGGGACAGAGAGAAGAGCGCTATTTTCTGCGAAAAGAGTGACTGGGGTAGGCTGCTTGCTTGCTGCCTTTGTTCCCTCCCACAAATAGATAGCTTTTGGGTTTCCACTCAAGCGCATCGCGAGGTTCTTTCTCTCCAAGGCAGCAAAGAAGCTCAAGCGCATCGCCAAGACCCAAGACTTCAGACTCGACGGTCAAGACCTCCAGGCTCAAGGCTGACTCGAGCGATGGTGGCGGACGTGATGGACAGCTGGGCTCAAAAGCCCTGGAGCGTGACCGAGGAGATGTGGAAGCGCAAGGCTAAGGGTTTGGAAGACCAGTACCAGCAGCTGCTCTCGGACCACCAGGATCTGCGACTCGACAAAGCCAAGATCATGGGCGAGCTGCGCGTGTTGCAGCGCTACAAGGAGACCGCGGAGGACATGATCAGCAAGGAAGTGGCGACGCGAAAGTGAGTACACTTTATTGTTTCTTACTTTCATTGTTGGCTCATGCTCTAACCAAGTCGAAATCGTATTCATGTGCGCTAGGATCGAGCACAAGGAGAAAGTGTCAGCGACGACCAAGTTCGAGCAGTACATGAAGAAATACGAGCGGGTACATTGGATATTTGTTGTGACTGGCATGTTATCTGAACAACTGTAGCTCATGACGCTGCTGAAATTGGTACCCTCGTGATAGGAATGCGAGCGCACGCAGACGCTGGAGCGCGAAAACGCGTTCCTCGTCGACCAGGTGTCCAGTATGAAGGGGGAAACAGAGGTCTGGTGCTTCAAGCTTGAGCTGCTATGTGCGCACCAAGAGTACTGAACCAAATCTTGCAATTGGCTATAGAAACGTCTCGACTTGCTGCGGGAGCTCGAAGAAACCCAGAAGCGCAACACGCGCAACAAGGAGAAAATCCGAGAGTGAGTACCAGTTGAGACACGGAAGCTCATCAGGGTATCCTTTGTGCAAGCTCACTCAACCTCTCTCTTTGCTATTTTGATTGAAATTAGGATGGAAATCGTGGGCATCGAGCACGAAAACGCGATCCTGGAGCTCAAGGAGAAAGTCCAGAAGCTCAAGCGCAAGGCGGACGCGTCGGAAGACGCGCTCGGCGACAAGAGGGAAGAGTGCAATAACCTGGCAGTTCGCCTCGCGGTGAGTTACCTACATGACAAGACCATTTGGGTACTGTGTTGTGAACGGGTTGGGTGTGCTCACTTACTTCTGCGATGCGTTGCGTTTTGGGAGCAGGCTGTGGAGTCAGCATGGGAAGCTGCTCGTGGGCAGAACAAACTCGCGCTGCATGAGCTCAAGAAGAAGTGAGTCTCAGTGCTGCTGCGACCGCTACCATCTCCAGCTAGTTGCTAACAAAGTTGTGTGCTCTGTAGGGAGTCGCTGACAAAGGAGCTGGAAGTGGTCAAGACCGAGTCCAAGGTGAGATTAACTGGCCTGATGTGCCGTAAATCCTGTGCAGAGTACTAATGCAGTTGCTCCATGATCCTTGATCTCTAGCACACCAACTACCGCATCCACGCGCTCGATGTGGAAGTGGAGTCGGCGCAGTCCAAGCTCCGCCAGAAAGACCGCACCATCGATGTAAGTGCCTTTCGCCACCCTCTTGAGCCACAACCTACCCTGAGTTCCTGTCGGGTCAGTCCATTCTTACCTTTCTCTTCTATTGCTCACTCGTGATTAGGACCTTCGCGATACGAACTCCCAGCTGAAGAAAGAGATGTCCAAGCTGACCGACAAGGTTCAGAACCTCTCGTCCAGCCTCTCGGTCATGCAGGAGCTGCTCGCGGAGAAGGATAAGGAGATCAACCGCAAGGACGAGATGATCCGCTGCAAGAAGACTGAAGTCAAGGTAGGTTTTGGAAAGATTTCCTATATTAGGCACAACTGGAGTGGAGTTGATTCTGATTGACTTGATATCAACTTTGTCCACCTCCAGTGCTTGTCAAAGATCGACGACTCGTCCAAGGACCGCATCGAGGAGCTCGTGCGCCAGGTCGCAGACCTGCAGCAGCAGTTGCTTGAGACGCAGAAGGAGTACCTGAACAAAGTCAAGAAGGACGAAGTCTGGCGAGAAAAACAGCGCGCCAAGTACGTTTTGCCTAGTACTTAGACGCTGGGTATTCTCGAGTGTGCTCTAACGCCATTGTGATTGATAACAGAGATCGGTCGGAGATCATGAAGGACATGGAGGTGATGCACAAGCCTCGCCGCTGCAAGAACTGCAACGAGACGTTCACGAACAAGACCAACACGTCGCTCTCGTGCTCGTTCCACCCGGGGCGGTACGTCGCGCGCCAGTATCCACTCGAAGGGTACCAGTGGAGCTGCTGCCAGAAGCGCGATCTCTCGTCGCGACCTTGCAAATTTGCCGGCCGCCACGCAGAGTCCAAGCTAGCGGACTAGAGCAAAGAACAAGTTGGTTTATAAGAGAATGAGCAGGCAGACAACCAGGGCACTCACAAGAGTCGATTATATAACTAACACCGAACAGCAATGGCTGAAATGGATGGGTTCCTTTTTTATTAATCTAGGAAAACGTGCACCTTGATACTTCGAAAGTGTCACTATCGAAGTAACTATTGTTGCAAAATGCGGAACACGCATGGCAAACCATAGTTTGTTCAAGTATAGTGTGTTTCACTTTTTTGCAAAAACCAACTCGTCGTTGTTTTTCTCAATAATTTCAAAATGTGGAACAGAATCTTCTCTTGTCAATATTATCGAAGATTACAAAACGTGTTTCAAATTTTGCAATACTGGGGTATCCTCGGTATTTACCGATATTTACCGATAAATATTGGGGAATACTTTTCTTTTTAGGGACACTGATTTCAGAATTCCTATTATAGGCACTATTATACACTATCGAGAGATTGTGAGTGACGCTTCAAGGTACACCATCGCCTATATTAGGAAAATGTGCGTGACAACACTGACTGGCAACACCTTGAAGCGTCACTCACACATTCAGAGCGTCAAGCCGAGCAGCATGAAGCTCCTGGTCAAAGTGCACGGCCTCCGGCTCGTCATTCCGTGCGGCGACGGCAGCCAGAGCGTCAAGTGGCTTGGGCTCGCGGTCGCGCAGCGGTACGCGCTCGCGGCGCCCCATGGTCGGTGTCGCACGCGCGAGGACGCGCACCTGAAGCAGGGCTTCTTCCTGCCGGCGAGCGTCACAAAAGCCGGCGCGAGCCTGCCTCCCACAAGCCGCATCGCCGAGGTCTGCAAGGACAACGACACGCTCATTGTGCAGCTGCAGGTGCGCTTTTTTACACGTGACTGTATGGCTATGTAGGACAATGCCGCTCACGCCCGAAAGTACTGTCTCTGATAGCAAGAGGTGCTTGTGAACGAGATCGGCGCGCCGCAGTTTGCGCCGTGGACGATCAGTGCGTTCGCGTCCAGTAGCTCTTCGTCTTCCAACCAGCGCAGTGCGAACGTACAAATCCTTGCGTCAGTAGCAGCTCTGTCCTCTGACAGCAAGCACTCGGGAACTTTAAGCGCAAGTGACGCCAAGCAGCAAGCGCATGAAGAAGAGCACAAGGCCAGCGCCAAGAGCTCCGTCGAGGACGAGATGAAGGAGTACGCGCGCTCCGAGATGCTGCAGCAGGTGAATTCGGGCCAATTCCAGTCCGAGATGGAGCTCGAGGCCGCGTTCCTCTACGACTGGAGCCGGCTGCGCATCGAGGACCTCGAGAAGGACCCGAAAGAGCGCGAAGCCATCCAGGAAGCGCTGTTCGCGCACTTCTCGCCACTCAACGCCGCGTACCTGCACTACGCCGCGGGCAGCGGCGAGATGGCGTTCGGCATGAACGGCGACGAGCTGGCGCACTTTGGGCACGAATGCGGGCTTTGCGACTTCCGCAGCGACCGCAAAGTGGTCGAGAAGGCGGTGGGGCAGACGCTCAAGCACGACGGGCTCGCGTCACTCTTTAACCGCGGGACGCTGTCGCGCGTGGGCTTTCTGCACGCTCTGCTGCGCGTGATCCTGCTTCAGAGCAGCGGTGGGAATGGCGGAAATGGAGTGAAAGAGAGCAACGCAGTCGGGTTCAAGGACGCGGTGGAGAGGAGTCTGCGCGAGAACGTCGCGCCGGCGGTCACGCGCCTCACCAGCGGCCCATTCCGAGACCACTCGCACCACGACGTACGTGCTGTTGTATCTCGCCATCACTCATACTCTGGTGCTGTTGCGCATGGTCACACTCTTGCTTTTGTCTCTTTGAATAGAAAATGGTGGCGGTCTTCCAGGAAGCCAAGCCGAAGCTGCTCAAGCTCTACGCCAAGTACGCTTCGCAGGAGAAACCAGCACCAGCCTCATCATCATCTGATAGAAAGGTTTTTGACGCGAGTGGCTCAACCACCACCTGGCCGCAGCTGCTCTCGGCCGTGGCGCTCAAGGTCATGCTCTACGACGGCGGCATGTTCTGCGCTGGGGACGCGAAGCACCACGACGAGCTCTTTGCCAACGCCGTCGACCAGAGCTTCAGCGGCATGAGGGACACCAAGCTGCCCGAGGACCAGAAGCTCGTGTTCGCCGAGTTCCTCGAAGTGGTCTCGCGCGTGGCGCTCGCCGTGCTGGGCGACGAGCACGATCTGCCGCCCAAAGACGCCATCAAGATCGCGCTCGACGCGCTACGGAGCCTCCCGCTCAAGCCTGCTGCACCCGCAGCATCGAGCAGACGCAAGTAAGCGAGGCTTTGCCGACATTGTCATCCACCAATTTCAATGGGCCGGTCATTGCTGCCGTTCATAAGAATAACCATCTTTACTTACTGTATACCAACCACTGAGGACGAATGCTACCCTATTTTCTACTATAACCTTACTAATATTTGCTTCTCCCACCAACTTAACTAACCAACTTTGTCTTCTTCGCCTTCTTTATAACGACGCTTTGAGGATCTCGTACCAGGACTTGTGCGTTTCGATGGAGTCAACCGCGAGCTTGAGCTTCGCGCCGGTCGCGAATGTCACGACGATGCCGCAGCTGAGGTCCCGCGAGGCGCCGACGTCCACCACGCGGCCGATCTGCTGCAGCTGGTGGTCCACTTCGCTCGCAAAGCCCATTTTGTTGCCGTCCACGACGTAAAACTGGCGGAGCTTCACGCCGCCGTCCTTGACGTTCGTGAGCCAGCCGCCAAACACGGGCGACAGCCCCTTGCGCTTCCGGCTCGCCACGTACCGCTTCGCGCTGAAATTGTCGCCGCCCTGGCGCGTCGCGTTCATGATCAGCGTACGCCACCGCTTCGCGCTGTCGTACGAGTCCGCGTACACTTTCCAGATGCGGCCGCTCTTGAGGCGGATCTGCAGCCCGTTCTGCTTGCCCGACCAGTCTTCGATCGATTGAATCTTGTCGCAGAGCACGACGCTCGAGTTCGCGTCCTTGGAGAAGCTCACTTCCGAGCCATGCAGCGTGAAGTAGAAGCGCTTCCAGGACTTGAACAGCCCCGCTTGCTTGTGCATCCACCCGGCGTGGTTCGCGCGCGCCGTCTGCACGTACGTCGACTTGACCGAGGACGCCGTGCTGTGCGGCGTGCGGTCGTTCGCGAGCGCGGCTGAGGACATCGCTGCGTACCAGAGCATGCGCTCGTCGTACGTGTCGGCGTACACAAGCACCGAGGCACCCGAGTCCAACTGGATCGCAATGCCGTTCGGGTGCACATCTGCGAACGACACTGACTTGATGTACCCCGAGTTGCGTCCGTCGATGCTCGACGCGTCCTCGGTCACCTTGCACTCAATGTATCCGTCGATGCGTGCCACAAAGAAGTGGCGGCGCCAGCCGGTTGCGCGTGGCTCTTGCTTGAACAGGTACCCTTCGTGCTGCTCGGATGCGGTCACAGTGTACGAAGTCTTAGAGTGCCCGCTCAGGTTCTGGAGCTTGTCGAGCGACTTCTGAAACGCACGCATCCAGTTCTCGTACTCGGCGGCGTTCTCGCAGTGTACGGGGAGTTGCTTGCCCGACGAGAGAACGAGCTTCATACCGTGCGGCATGCCACTCCACTGTTGTACCGCCTGCACGGTAGCAAATCCTTTTGGTGGCTGTCCGACCCCTTTGCTGTACTTGAACTCGACGCCCGAGAGCACCGCGTACTGCTTCTTCCAGGTCTTGAACGTGCTGCCCTGGATGTACAGCCAGCCGTTGTACGGTACGACAGCAACCGTCGTCGCACGGCGCGTCTCAAAGCACGACGCGCGAGCTTCTCCGCCATTTCCTGGTGGCGCCGCAGGGGCGGTCGCGTACTGCACGGGCGAACATGGGTTCGTGAAGCCCGAAGCACTTACTCGGCGTTCACCGACACCTGCTTGGTCGCTGTAGCCGCGCGATCGGCTCTTGACTTTCGCGCCCGCGCCGACAAACGCCGCGTAGTTGCCCGTGGCGATTGGCAGTCCGTATACTGTGTCCTCGGCCTCGTCCTCGTCCGTGTTGTTGCTGCTGCCGGCGTGTTTGATCGGGAACCGGGGCTTTGCTGCTGCTACTGGTTGTTTGGTGGGTCTCGCTGTGACCGCTGTGGGGAAATCTTGATTACTGCTGTTACCCACAAGCGCCTGATAGTTGCGCGTGTCGATCGCGAGGCCCCGTACCGTCTTGTCGATCGCTTGCCCGTCTTCATCGTCCGTTTCTTCTTCGTGCATCGTCTCGCCTAGAATCGCCGACTCGTCCTGGTTGTTGCGGCTCCCAAGGAGAACCGAGAAGCGCGGCGGCGGGCCCGTCGGCTGCGAGTACCGCCGTCGCGGGTCGTCGTTCTGGCTGTTGTTGTCGCTCTTGCGTGCTGCTGATGTTGGCTGTCCTGCTGGCTGGGCTGGGAGTGCCACCGCCGGCGCGGCCTGCTTGAGCATCTCCTGGTAGTTGCGCGTGTCCATGGCGACGCCCATGGCGATGTCACCGCCGTCGCCATGCTCCTCGACCGCGCCGTCGTAGCCCACGACGGGACTCGTCTGCGCGTAGAACGCCTGGTACGCGTTCTTCTTCTGCTGCGACTGCTGCTGCTTCCTGTGCGTCACCATACTGCGTCACTCGCTCACGTGCGGTCTCCCTGTATATCCGTCAGTCGTAGTAGCACAAGCGCGTAGGGCTCACACACGTTGCGTCGCTTTGCTTTGGCCTCTTCTTCTTGTCTGCTTGCCCGCTTTCTTGGAAATGGCGATCGCCCAGTTTTGCCTTTTCGACGTTTGGGTAATTTATTCTTTAAAATCGAGGGAAAAAACCCAGCTGAAAATGAAGCCACTGGGGTCAGCGAATCCTGTTTAAATGAATATCATGTATTATTTTATCACAGTTTTATTTGGGTTAGGTACATAATTGCCTCTACAAGTGTATATTTGGCTGAAAATGGATGCACACACAAAACAGGGTACAAATCCGATGGTGGCGGTAATTTACAGGAGAAAAAAATCGAAGAAGACGCCGTTGGACTCTTGAAACGCTTCGCTCTATTATTTGTTTTTAAAAAAAGGTGATGTAATCGTTAAATTGTGTGGATTTGTGGGTGAAGGCTGGACCATCACCCACAAATCCACCACTTTAACGATAAAATTGATTGAAGACGCAGGCTTTTCAAAGACACGTTGGCTTATTCAGCTGCTCATGCATGGTGCGTTGTGTCCGTTTAAATATTTCAAGAACAGGCAGCTGGACAGCCGCGAGAATATTGCCATTGTAATTTGTGGGGCATATAAATAATGGTATTGCGATTTGTGGGGGCATAAATAATGGTAAAGTTTTTCAACTGGCATGCTCAGCACGAATGAGGTTTTGATTGATTTTTGTGATGGGCAGAGTTGATTGGCCCTCGCGGTTTTGACTTAAACAAAGTATGCAGAAATTTATTCACTCTGTGATTGGTTGTAAACATGGGAGCTCTCAGAATCTGTTCAGATTACTCACGCTGTTGAGTCAGGCACAAACAACAAACTCACAAGAGGCACAACAAGCCATGGCCAATGGGTTCATCCTGAATCATTCAGGAATTTGTGGACGAGAATGCTCGAAAAGTGGCTGAAGAAATTGATTTCCTTCTGGTTTGTCTTTGCTGGTACTGGCGAATCTGACACTTTGCAAAAACTTCATGTCGGAGGCTCGCGCGCTGCTTGGTTTGACGTGCATTGGAGTGATGGGATATGGACGCGTTACTTGTCGCACTTGTGCCTGGCTGGCAGTAAGGAGTGAGTTGGCTACATTTGGTGCTGCATTGCTCCGCTACATCTGGGATGGATGATACTGAAGTTGATGATGCGGGTGGTGCACCAACTGTAGATCTTATGGTAATCTCATAAGTCCTTATCGCTGAGCTCACCTCGCACAGGCGCTTTAAGGTGTGATACGGTGGCTGGTGCGATTGATGACAACATTGTTTATTTAATATTGGCAATGTATCCATCCATTGAGCTGAGCCAGCTGGACTGGCGGGTGGAGTGAGGTGCACACTCAGCCATGGCGCGCGCGCTCCTTCAAATCAAGGCAATATTGCCGATGCTTTGAATGAAGAAGGTTGAATGAAATTGCCCCAATTTCAAAGAATTTTAATTTTATATAAAAATATAATGCACGATATTTTGTGCAGTTATTATGTTGAAAGGATTTGTGTTGGCGGGTTGGCGAATCAAAAACGAACATGATGGCAATGGTGGATGCAGGCGCCGCTGCCGTGCAAGAAGCGCAGAGAGGCCTCGGCGAGCAGCAGCAATTGGTGGAGATGCACCCACAGGGCCGAGAGCACCTGCGCGTGCTGCCAGCGTCGGCCAACTGGTATTGCTCCAAGGTGCGCAGTCGAAGATAACGAGAAGCAGCAAGCAGCTTGCGACGATCTGCAATGTGGTGTACTTGTCCATCACTAATCTAATGCTGTGCGTGTGCTGTGGTGCATGTTGGGCCATGTAGATATGCGACTGGGGGTACAGCGATGCGTGTGGTCTGCTGCTTGCTTTCGGCGCGAAAGACAGCATCTTTCTCTACCAGGTACGCCCAATGGCTCTGCATGAGAAGCTAGCTCATGAAGCAAGTGCATGGCATAGAAAGCTCATACTCATTGTTCTGCGCATGCATCCAGGTCCCACTCGGAGATGCCGAACGAAGCGAAAGTACCAGCAGTGGCGATGCGAAACAACCCCACCAGCTACTACCGCACGTCATCAGCAACAACAGCTCGATGCGCTTCTTCGCCCACTTGAAGCGCGGCAAGAAGGACCAGCGTGTGACCGCTCTCCAGTTCCTCAGAGACAGCGGGGGTGGGGACAACCACCTGCGACTGCTCTGCGGCGGTGAAGAAGGCAGCGTGCAGGTCTGGGATGTCGCGACCTTGAAGCTCGTCGAGCAGCACCGCAAGCACGGCGTGGAGGTGATGGCCGTCACTGCGAATGCCCACTTGGACGCGGCGTTTGTGGTCGCGGGCGACCGGCAGGGCCGCATCAGCGCCTGGAAGCGCAACGAGTAAGAAACGTGTGGCTTTGTGCTTAGTGGGGTGCCTCTTATATCCGATGCTAACTAACTGATGTTACTCTTGTTGCTGCTGTTATTGCTCTTATTCCTTTAGAGAGACTGTGATGTTGTTCACGCCGATTGCAGGCGACGGCGTGTTCTCCATGGAAATAGCGCCGCACAACAAGGCGCTGGTCGCCGTCGGGTACCGTAGCGGCGTGCTGTGTATCATCGACACGCTGCAGGGGGCGATCCGGTACCGGCTTCAGGGTCACGACCAGGAGGTTCAGAACGTCGTGTGGCGAATCCCATCATCATCTGGTACGTCTAATACTACGGACGTGTGGCTCGCGTCTTCGTCACGCGACCGAACCATCAAAGTGTGGAGGATGGCGATAGCAACGGTAGCTCAAGAGGGAGATCAAGAAGAGCCGAGCCTGGAGCAGGTGCTGACGCTTCCCAAGGGCAAGCAGGCGTCGTCCTACAACCAGTCCAAGCGGCTCTGGCTTCCGATCGCGTGGAGCTACACTGACAATGACACTGGCGATAGTTCCCAGAAGACCAGTGGCAACCAACAGCTTCGTCTCTGGTCTGGGTCGTTCGACGGCAACCTGTTTGCTTGGGAGTGGACGCATCCAACTGGTGGTGGTGAGGCTAGTAAGAAGAAGACAAAGCCGCAGGCGTGCAAGCCGATCGTGGTCAAGAACGGACACAGCAGATTGCTGTTCAACATCGTATCACTGTCGCCCTCAGTCGGTTTGCCAGCCAACAAGCGCACGCTACAAGCGCCATCGCTGCTCTCGATCTCCTTGGACCGCGAGTTGCGCATCTGGAAAGAAGGGCAAACGAGTTCGGCTCTATCCTGTCGAGACAAATTGCTGGGGCTGGGCGGCCACGTGTACAGCGTCGCGTACAATTCAAGCAACGCGATCGTCGCGAGTGGCGTCGGTGACCAGACCATTCGACTCTGGAACGTGTCGCTCAAGAGCTCGGACGCCAAGAAGAGTTTGTACCAGGCCGAGCTGCTCTGGAAGGGGCTGCAGAGCAAAGTCACGAGCATCGGGTGGCACCCGTTCCAGCGCTCGCTGCTTGGGTACGGCACGGAGGACGGCCAGATCGGGGTGTTTGACGTCGAGACGAAGAAAAGCGTGCGCTTCAAGTCGTACCATTCCGGTCAAGTGCAAAACTTGCAATGGCGAGTCAAGCCACAAATTCAACACCAACAGCAACAAGATGAGGATGGAGCGCGTGGCGATACGAAAAGCGCGTTTGTGCAAGCCATGCTCGCGTTGGAAAGCGCACAGGCCGACGGTCAGAGCCTCGAAGATGCGCTAAAGGACCAAGAAGACTTGGTTGGAGGAAGAGGAGAGACGAAGAAGCAGGAGCTCCAGGTGCTGCTCTGGAGCCAGGACGCAAAGAAGCAGATCTTTGAGTCGAATCCTGAGAAGCATGAAGTTGCGTCCAAAGAGATCAAGCAACTAGGGACGGCGGTGTCCTCCTGCTTTGCGTGGAATGCGCGTGGGGATCAGCTGGCGATCGGACGCGAGAATGGGGCAGTGGAGATCTTTACAGCAACAGTTGCTGGTAGCACTGCTGCTGAGTTTGTCTCTGTGCAGAAGTTCCACGAGCACGAGCAGCGAGTGGTCTGTCTGTCGTGGTGCGAAGATGTTCTAGCAGCTGGGGGTCAGGACGGCAAGATCGTGGTCTTCAGCCTCGCGCCGGCATCGTCATCACCAGCTGAGCAAAAGAGCTTCAAGAAAAAATTTCCGCCGCTGGGGACGCTCAATCAGCACGTTGTGGGTGTTTTCACTGGTCACAGCAGTGCGATCACGAGTCTTCGCTGGAATACTGTTGGGGGCATGATGAACTCTGCTGATGGTGGTGGTGGTTCTGTTACGAAGGTCACTTTGATACTGGCGTCGAGTTCGAATGATGGCACGGTTCAGGTCTGGGACGTGGACACTCACACGAGACTGAGCTGCTTCCGCCGCCACTTTGGACGCGTGCTTTCGATGGACTGGATCAGTCCATTTGTCCTGGTGAGTGGTGGTGAAGACCAGACGATCCGCGTTTGGGACTACCGCGACCAACGGGAGGAACTGAAGAGTATCAAGAACGAGGTCTCGCCGGTGAAGAGCGGCAGTGGCCCGCAAAAGAAGACTGCCCCTAAAACGACAACAAAGAGCACCGTCGCCAACGATGATAACTCTACTATTCAACCGAATGGAAATGGTTCTGAGCATGACGCTATTGTCTCGAACGGCGCGACGAAGAAACCAAGTAAAGCGAAGAAGAAGTCGCCGAAAAGCTCGACGATTTTCCATCCTGACGAGCCAGTAAGTTTGGATGCAAGCTTGCAAGTGTGTAAAGAGAGTCTGCTCCCTGCCGTGCCACCACCACCACTATACAATGATGATCGATTTGCTATTGAGGAGCAAGGGTATGCCACAGAGCAAGATTGGGAACAGCTCGCGCAAGTGTACTTGCTGCAGGGGAAGATCGGCGACGCATTGCGTGTCGTTGCGAGAGAAGGCGTGTTGAACGCGTCGTGGCTCGCGTTTGCGCCAATGGCGGGGCTAGAGGTATGGCGGGAGATCACAAACGTCTACGCGCATCAGCTGGACGCCCAGGGGGACAGGAAGAACGCAGGTATGACTCGCATTGCTACTGTTATTGGCTGACATTGGAGTGCTAACGATGATATTATTGTGATGTGTTTGTATTGTAGCGCTGCACTTCCTCAGTATTGGGAAGACGCGAGCTGCGATCAAGTCGTTGGTTAGTGGCCACGCGTACAACGAAGCTCTCGCGCTGATTCGGTCACGCTTGGGACCCCATGATCCACTGCTCAAGCAAACACTGCTCGAGTATGGGGCGTACTTTGAGAAGCGTGGCAAGTATGTGGAAGCTGCGCAGACGTGCTTGCAGGTCGGAACACCATCTGCGTCGTCACGCGCAGCGACGTTGCTGGTCAAGACTGGTGAAATTATTGCTTTCGAGACCGCGCTGGACATTTTGGAGTCACTCAAGCAAACAAGAACAACACCAACAACGAGTGCGGACCCAGATGCAACAAAAGTTGAAAGTGATGATTGCTCCATACCGAGCCGAGTCTTTCTCAACATTATCAGCAAGGCCCTTGCCTCAGGCAGCTTCTCCATTGCTGAGCGAGCTGCTCAGTTCATTGGGACTGGAGGTGAGGGATCGGAGCCTTCCTTATCAACGTGGTTGACTCGCTGCTACCTTGGCGTCGTGAATGAGCTAACGAGCCATGCGCTGCACTCGTCAGTTCAAGAATCCGGTGGTAAGGACGCCACAGATATGGGTTCCCTTCTCCCACGTGAAACGCAAGAGTTGTTTTCCTTCTTGATGCAGCACCGCAAGCGCCGCTACAGCGATCAACTTTTGCTTCTGGCAAGTTTGGGGAAGTCTGAAGCCAACGAGAGCCCAATTTTGTCAAGCGACCGCCTTCAAAGACGAAGCAACCAAATGTGGGACGCCATGCTCTCAGTGTGTAAAGCGAATGGGTTCTGGTTTGGAGCTTCGCATGAAGAGAATGTGCTGGAGGCTCAGGAGCTGCTCATGGATAAGGAGTACTTTTCGTACCTCCTCGCGCTTCCAGTATCTAATGGTGCTGTACTAACAGGTGAGAAGGAAGGTCCCGATGGGACAAGTGGGTCACTCAAGGCGATCATGGGCGTGAGCCACTGCTTGCTGCAGTTTCTGCTTGATGTCGCCTGTGGATACTTGCTGAGCGGACTGGAGCATGTACGCGGCGCTTTCGAAATCGTCAGTAGTGTTGACTATTCATCCTCTTCTGGCAGTGGTCCCCTCAACATAGGTTCCTGCCTGGCGTTTGAACTGGCGTCGCTCTTCTTCCCGAGTGGGTTTGTAGACCCAGATGCACCGCCACAAATCGGAGAACTCGCAGTCGAAGCACAAGACACCAAGACTTTTTGGCGCTCGTTCCTGCTCTATCAGGTTCGTTCTGCGCTCGCTGTATGCGCAACGGCACATGGGGGCTCCAATTTGAGCAGCTCCATGCTCGAGGAACTGGTCGGTGAAGAGCTCGCGAGTTTCGTCTCGAGTGATGGTGATGAAGAAGAAGCTGGTGAGTTCAACCAGAAGTTGTTGGAGCAAATGCGAGCAGAACTCCAGAAGCTCAGTTCGTCGTCATCATCTAAAGAAGAGCACATCTCTGAGAAATTGGTGAATGGTGTGAGTGACGCGGACTTGTCCGATTCCTCATCCTTCCAGGAAGCGAATGAAACCAGCAGCAGCAGCATTGAAAAGTAGACTCTTATTAAACGCGCTTTACGTCAAATCGTGGTTGTGTGGAAGTGTCGAAAGACACCCGGGAACTTCGTTCCCTACCGACGTAGCACCACTGATCGAGCCTCTGGGCCTTTGAAGGTACTCGGGGCGACTCTCTCCTCCGATCACTCTCTTCGCTACCTTCCATATGTTCGACGCGGCGTTCGTATCTCGGTTCCACAGCCTGGAACAGGTCTTACACCTGACCAGTCCGTGACGCAAGATGCTGCCGCTCCTGTACGGTCTATGGTTCTTGCAGACCCGGAACGTCTCACACTCGCCCTCTTCGCACGCGTTGCACCTGCAGCTGATGTGGAACTTATCGACCAGGTACACGTCGTAGCCCGCCTTCCGAAACATCGTCCTGAAGCCCTTTGCCCTTGACGGGTTCCTTGAACCTGCGGTGCTGCCTCTGATCCCAACCCCCAATCCCCTATCGCGACTATCGTTTCTGCTCCGCTTCTGAACAACTTCTCGAACCACTTCAGGA
>JAASGK010000027.1:0-62367 GCA_023334195.1 Globisporangium emineosum
ACAGCTGTGGTAGCATCGAGATTATTGATCACTTCAGCGACACCACCACCACTATCGATTTTGCAGACTGCCAGACTGCCCTCGCCTGGTATTCCGGGTCATCCCTACTCCTGAAAGATGACGGTCATCGGGTGGGTTCTGCTGTCCCAGCACATCCTGGACGACTCTCGACCCTGCGACAATGATATCACGGTCATCCGGGGAAGCGTGACCTACCGCCAGTGAAGAAGACCTCGGACCCTGGAGCTCAACCTTTGTGACAAGGGACCAAACACCTCCGATGTGAAGCTTAAGCCTTGGCCACGAGTCTTGACGATGTTTGGTGGGACCTAAGAGCCTGGACTGGGGGAGCATTGCTTATCAACTGCAAGAGCTGTTGATCGGCCATTGAACGCTTGGCCATCCATTTTGTTCCCATACTCACAAATGATTTCTCTTGACCCTCTTTTCTGTGCAAGCCCCAAAAATCACTTGAACTATAGTTGAATATCAGCCACTCATGTGTTTTCTATTTTTGATTTCAGCCAATCAAATCGCTTCATTCTGATACGACATCAACAATTTATTTGGCGGAGGGCTCAGATATTTGGGTACACCATGATTGTGATGGGCCACTTCCCCTCCACTGAAATCAAATGATGGGTTCACCGCCCACTCTCGCTCTTGATGGGATCCACTGTTTCTCCGTCTCACTGGCCGCGAACCTCCTCGTCACTCTCCAATTTCCTCTGTCAAGTGAACGAGCGACCAGCTGAGAAGAACGCTTCGAAAGAGACAACACTCGACAAATATGGAGCTCGACCACTTCTACGACGCGCCGCCGAGCCACTCGTTCCGACAATCTCTCGCCGCGCTCTTCCCATCGCAGACGCGACGACGGAGCTCCACCAAAACATGCAATCCACAACCTAGACCTACGAGCAGAACCCTTCGTGAAAACAGTGAGAAGACGAAGCACAGCGTGTTTAGGTTGATGACGGGAGCCAAGAGCACAGGCGTGAGACTTCAGCCATGCAGCAAGCTCCAGAAAGCCTCCAACGTCTAAGAGATTGACAGGTCAAGAAATATTCGAAGGAGAACGTCGCAACCACAATTAACCAACCTGATCGCTTAGTCTGTATGAAGGAGCGGCTTGGGGTGCACCACTTCCAAAGCCGCGTTAAAGACGCTAAAGTCGCTCGTGTTGACGCTGCGGAATGCTGCGAGTTCGTCGATTTCGGTCGGATACACCGCAGCCGTGCGCTTGATCTTGAGGATCTCCTCCGCCAGGATCCGGATCGTCTTCTTGTTGCTACCAAGTAACCAAGCAATCCAATTAGAATTATAGATTAATAACTAAATATGAAATATAAACCGTCTGTTAACCAATTACATACCTCCTGGCGAGCGCGCTCACGTGCTGCAGATCACCTCGCAGCTCCATGTTCTCGGTCTTGAGCACCTGGTTCTCCACCACGACGTCCACGAATTTCTTCTCAAGCTTGTCTTCTAGCTGGCTGCGCTGCAGCTCTTCCTGATTCCTCAGCTCGGTCAGCTGCTCTTCGACTACTCGCTTGACCGATTCGATCCGCTTCTTGCTCTGCGCCACCGCGAGTTGCTTCTCCTCACCGCGCAGGCGCTCGCCGTGAACAAACTCCTTCTCCATCCGGCGCATGATCTCCAGGTACTTCTGCATCCGCACGCTCTGGTCACTTTGGGAGCGCTGTATGAGCTGCTGGTGCTCGTGCAGCTCCTGTTGGAGCTTCACGTGAGCGATCGAGAGTTTTGAGATCATCGTCTGGTATTTCTCCATCTCGGTCAAGAAAAACTCGACCAACTGGTCGTTCTCGCGGGGGAGAACTTTCGAATCGCCGTGTCCAGCTGCAGTTGCTGCCGAATGCTCCTCACGACACCGGAGTTCCTGTATCTCAAGGTGCTTTTCCAGCTCGGCTGTAGTCGCAGTAGAGGTATCAGCGCGTATCCATTAGAGCCTGCACCTGATCAGGAATTCAGACAATGGAAGCAGCAAGTCCGTCCGCACCTACTCTTTGCTCCAGCGCTTGGTAATAATCCTGCTTCCTAGGCACATTGCTGGTCTGTGAAAGCGCGGGTCGAAGACGCTCAAGCTCGTCTATCCGCAACTCGGGGTCGTCCGGGATCTCAAACTTGAACGCCTTGACGCCTCGCTCTGCGTCATCTAGGCTCTCCGTTGACCGAGGTCTCCTCGGATGAAGGTGCTTGTTGTCCGATACCAATCGCTCCCCCGCCATTGCTGCCTTGCTGTCAAAGTTGTTGTACTCGTGGTGCTCCATGACTGAGCCTTGCTGGGTGGTGACGATGGGAGTGAATGAATTTGTGCTGAGAGTTGCTTTGATTCCGACAGAAGGGTCTCCTGGAGGGACTGTTGCGTCCTTTCGGTATCAAGTCCAAAATACAATACCTGAAGTAAAAGGATTGTCCACTCGCAACCTAAAAAGAACAGAGGCAGCAACGACGATAACCGCCCAATACGATATGTCCAAGAGCTTAGATACATTTCATCACTACCTCCGTGTTCATCTTTAGGTACTTGACACTTCTGCCTTCCTACGTATTCACAAACTTATCGGAACGTCAAAAGCCCCAGAGTCCGGTCGTTCGAGACACTGAAGATCGCGTTGTACCGCGGATGCCACGTCGCGTGCAGCACCGTTTTCTCTGCAAAGAGCAAAGCCAACACAACACACAAGGCGGATCACAGTCAGTTAGTTCACTATCAAACAAACGCCCAGGCACACAAAAACAATTCAAATAACACTTACGATGGACAGCGACGGATTGCTGCGGCAGCACCACTGGATACGACGGACCGCGCACGCGCACGTCCCAGATGTTCACGAGCCCCGACTTGCTGCCGCAGGACACATGCATGCCCGCCGGCGACCACCGAGGCACAATGTACTGGCTCATCGACTTGGAGTCGCTCGACTTGACCCACGAGAGTGTCATGATCGCGTCCCGACTGCTGTTGTACCGCTGGCGTAAATCGTGCAGCAAGATGCTGTGCTCCGACTGCTCGACGCTGCTCACGAGAAGAATGTTCGGGTTGTGCGGGTGCTCCAACACGGCGTTGATCTTCGAGATGCTCGGCTTGCGACGCTCCATCACGGTGTGCGGCGCAAACTTGTGCATGTCGTAGCGAATCACCTGTCCGTCAAAGCCGCCCGTAAAGATCGCCTGGCGCTGCGAGTGCACACAGATTGATTTGACCTCCGAGCGGTGCTCCCTGTGTAGCACGTTCCACTTGTAGTCATTCTCATTGTTCACATCGTCGTGCTCTTCCCACAGCACCACGGCGTGGTCCGAGCCAGCGGTCACCAGGCTTCGGCTCGTCATGTCACTTCCAATGCCCGACGGGATCCACTCGATCGCCGAGATGCCGCGCGAGTGCAGTGTCGTGGACTTGGACGTGATTCGCTCGGCAGGGATCTGCTGCGGTTTGTTCGGGTCGCCCAGCTCCAACTCGTGCAGCATCGCGACACAAAACTCGCCCATGCCATCGATCGGATCGCGGAACGCCATGGCCAAGCGATTGCCATCGGGGCTCCACACGATGCTCTCCGCGCACTGGCTGTCTTTGCGGAACGATGTCGGCGCGAAGGTCGCCATCTTGGAGATCTCGTGCTTCGGACGCTCGTAGCTCCACATTATCAAGCCGCCGTCGTCCGAGCTCGTGGCAAAGTAGTCCGAGATCTTCGGGTTGAACGCCAAATGGCGGCCCTTACGCGCACTGCCGTCCGGGATCGTGCGCACGCGGTGTTGAGCGAGCAGCTTGGGTGTGTCTGCTTTTCCCCAAAAGTAGTCAGGGATCTCCGTGCGTTCGGCGTTCTCAGTGAGCGAGTTGTCCATCGAAACCTGCACTGGCACGGGCTGCGCTGCTGCTGCTGCTGGCTTTGCAGGCTTGGACTGCGCGCGGGACTTGGACGACGAGCGCTGTCGCTTTAACGACTTTTCCTGCTTCACTGTGACTGAATCTAGGATAATGACCTCGTCGTCATCGTCAGACTCTTCAGTGTCCACGATGCACGGTCGCTTCGACGCGCCACGCGCTCGACTCACCGATCGTCTTCGTCGATCAGAGTCACGTGTAGTATCAGCAACACTCGTAGTAGTTGTGGTGGTGCTTGCGCGACTCTCAGGTGCGGAGCGCGTCGTTGCAGCTCCCGAACGTGTGTATTCGAGCTCAATGCGCTTGCGCTTCTCGACCGTTTCGAGATCTAGCTCCAGGTGCTTGATCTGGTAGTTCTTGGCCTCAATGCGCGTCTGGAGCTCTCTCTGTTCGTCCTCCAGCGTCTGCATCTCTTTCTTCGCGTCCTTGAGCTTCTTCTTCGTGCTCTCAATCTCTGCGTCAATGTCGTCACCAGCAGCAATGGCCGTCGTAGAGCTTCGTGCTTTGCTCTTGCTCTTGCCTCGGCTTCTCTCGTCCTTCTTCTCGCTGCGTTTCGGAGCTTTCGACTTGGATTTCGATCGGTGGCGCGGCTCTCGGCGTGGCGGAGGGCTCGGAGACGCGGACGAGCTCGGCGACGTTCGCTTCGCACTCGCTTTCCGGGAATGCGACTTGGAGCGCGTGGCGGCGGTGCGTCGTCTTCCTCTGCTGCTGCTACCGTCACTGCTGCTCGATGAACTGGATCGTCGCAAGCTCTTCGACTTGTGGCTGCGCGCCTTGGACTTGGTCCGCGCGTTCTTCTCCTCGGCCTTCACGCGGGACGATTTGGCGAGCGCGGCTTTCGGCGCAGGAAGGGCCTCGCGTTCGCACTCCAGCTCACGTTCCCGTTCGCGTTCCCGCTCGCGCGTGAGACCTCTCGGCTCTTCTTCTCTGGTGCTGTTGGTGCCGGCTCGACGAGTCGATGCGCTGCTACTCGTAGCAGGAGTAGCAGGAGTAGCAGGAGGCGCAACTTTGGTACCAGTAGCACCAATGGAACGCGACCGGCTGTGCATGGACCGGTACTTGTCTGAGCCGTGGTACGTCGCCTTGTACGGGTTCATCGTCTTCTCGCGCTGGCCCAACGCGATAAACTCGGTACTCGACGGCTTCTTCGGCGGCACCATCTTCCTCGCGCGCGACTTGGACTTGGAGCGCACACGGAACGCCACGGGCTCGTCTAGTGCGGAGGTGGTGGCCGCTGCTTGCGCTGTTGCTGTGGGTCGTGGCGTTGGCACTGCGCTGGTAGTCGCACTCGTAACAGCAGCAGAAGCAGCAGCAGACGCCGCGCGTGCTGCTGCGGCTTTCGCAGTCGCCCCAAACGACAGCGAGCTGGGGATGTTACTGCTACCGGTAGACACGGCCCTCGCGTTGTGTGATGGATTTGGATGATGCGACCGCGTCCCAGACGAGGAGGGGTACGTGCTGCGATGCGGCGGTTGCTGCTGGAAGCCCGCGCCAGACGCTATTGACTGCACGCGCCGGTCGCTGCTGCTGTCGTATCTGTTGCTGCTGCTGTTGGTATTGGGATTGCGGCTGCTGATATTATAAGACGAGGAAGACGACGACGGGTTCACAGTCCGTGCAGGCGACAGGTAGCGGCGCCGCTTGAGCACCGCGTCGCGCTGGAAGTCGGACTCGGAGAGCGAGAAGCTGTGGTGGTGGCGCGCGTCGCCGTCACCATGGTAGCGGCTGCCGCGGCGGTCGTCGTGGTATCTGCTGCTGCCACTGAACGAAGAGGAAGACGACGCGTAGCGACTCATGCTTTGAGCCTGCTGGGCGTCGTGGTGAACTGCAAGCTTTTTGCTTGTCAGTGCGTTGATTTTGATACCAAATGGTTCAAGGCTGGCCACTGATGATCAAGGACGCGTGTTTGGCGCCAAAAAGACATCGAAACCGACTTTTTGGTGGCAAAGTCCAATACTTGATACTTGAGTATTTTGATACTTTTACTGGGAGCAAAATTTACCGGTATTTATCTCAAACTACCGGTTGGAGGCACTAAAATGAAGTGGTACACACTAATGTATCCTTCAAAAGATCACCACTGGAGACTGCACCGCAAAATGAGAAATAACATCTCTGCGGCGATTTTGTGCGATGCCAACATGGGCCAAATCATTCACTCTGGCGCTCTTGCTTTTTTACTTGGACATCGCTCTAACTGTATAAACGATGGATTACCGTTGAGCACACAAGTCACTTTATTGGAGGTTTTTTAGTACGCAATATGATCTCCATGATCCGATATTTTCCGAAAAATCCGTTTTGGGAAATTTTTAGCCGGAAAATATAAATATGAACTTAAAAACTACGCATGTTATATTTGCAGCGCACAAAATCCTGCCCCACATCGCAAAAACGGTTAGGTGATTGTTGTGTGCTGTACGGTAACACAGTATAATATACTTTTGTTTGGCGAGCGAGACTCACCAAACTCGAGCACCTCGCGTTTCTCTTTTTTAGTGAGGTTTGGTGGGCTAACATAATCAGATTGTACTATCGCGGCAACGATGAGGCCAATCCTCGAGCCTGTCAGTCAGGCTCAAAAGGCGGTCCGAGCGTCAAAGAGCAATAAATACCGAAATTGACTGTGAAAACGCGATGTTCAGTCGAAACCTGGTAATTTACCGGGAAAATATACACATCATCCGGAAAATGGTTTATTTTCGGAGCAACTTTCCAACTCCTGTTTTAGCTTGTATAATATAATATACAAGGTAAAACAGGAATTGGAAGGTGCGTATAGAGAGTCATTTCCTCTGTGAAATCGGAAATGTAGACAAAGAGTGTGAACAAGAAAGCGTGTAGATTCACATTGGTGTACATGACCACACCCAGGCACGTTCGAAAGATATCAATTTGCGAAAGCAACATGTGAGCACAAAGCCATTAGCATTCAAAACCACTAATGCTCTCGTGATGGCTCTCAGTTGACATTCAACTCCCTATGAATCATACTTGCTCTCTCTTTTTTGTCTCTGCCACACACAACACACCACGCGGACACACACATCAATAACGCGTGTGATATTGTTGTGCGCTACAAATGCGCACTCGACCGACTACATTAATACCACACAATCGATGGACAGTACGTGTGCCATGTGCTGCAAGAGGGATGCAGTACTGACTGCCTTTTACTAAATTACTTTAGTACAGGTCAAATACTTGTGGGCACAAGAATATACCATGAACACTCGCTAGCGTGAGTAAATTGATTTGCGCTCGGAAGTCCAAATGGTGTGTCACGGGCGATGTCTCGGTCAATTGTAGTGTTCACTGTAAATGTGAACTTTCAATATGTATGTATCCAGCAGCAATTACATTATGGTATATCGTCAGAGACAACAGATCGTCTATTTCCGAAAATATCCGGTTTAATTGTATATATGGTATAGTATACGGCGCAAACGTTTGTAAATTTGAGATAACTGAGTTATTTTTCCTGTGGTCGAATAGAGAAAGCCAGCAATTGCAAGCAGAAAACGGAGAACATCCAGCGAGTCGACTCGATCGCATGCTCACAACAGAACGCAAAGCAAGAGAGAGATAGCTGCAGAGCTCTTTTGGGAGCACGTGGCGAAAATCCAAATGAACACAGAACACACAACGCAGCAGCGCCAGCGCGAGCAAGCATCCAGATGTTGGTGTGGCCACTGGCATCTGGAATTGGGATCGGCAGGCGAGTTTGGACGGCGGTCGCGTGAGTTTGTGCGCTGGCAAAAGAGATGGCTTCAAAAGCTCACCCAAACGCTGAAGGAACATTTCCCCCGACACAGTGCCATGTCAGTGTATCTTAGCCCTAATCGCTTTCTCACCCAGTTGTCAAATTTTGACTGGTTTCTGGTTGAGGGTGTTTTTCTTGTCAAATTGACAAAATGCCCACTCTTTTCAGAAATCAATCTCAAGAGCGAATTCAATTGGAAGAAACGACAACTCGTATTGTTTCTGATTGGGCTTATATATCTCAGCCGCTTTCGATTGGGTAAATAAATCTAAGTTGTGCAAAGAGGATTAAAGGTAAAACTGAAACTGAGTTTTATCAACCCATAGTGGTTGTCCAAAGCAGCAGCCAGTTTGACCCAAAGTGAATAATAGGCGAGTAGGGTTCTTTTCCCGCAATAGCGTCTGTGATTCGCTGAAAATGCAAATTCAGCATTTGTGATTCGCTGAAAATATGAATCAGCCTTTACGAGTGAACAGGGAGAAGCCAGCACACCAGCAAAAAAGGAACAACAACACAACCCAGATGCCTCGTCTGTTTTTCAATCGCTCTCTTTGTGTCAATCTGACTGGTCGGCCGGCTTGGTCTCTCTCCGTCACAAAATCTAGGCGGTTTCCGTGCCCTACCCCGCGCTCCGGCTGCGCCCACTTTGCTTTACTTACTTTCACTATGGTCACGAACAGAGTGATGGTCCTTCGTCGCGGCTCGTCGTGCCTCGCTTTCCCTTTCCGCGCTCGCCCTTCCTCGCGTTCTTGTCCCCCACAACGAGTTCCCCGCCCATTGACCAGACCGCCTGCTCACCTCATCTGCGCGCTCGCTCACCCACGTGCGAAGAGAAATCAGGACAGGGACCAAGCAAGCGGCCTTGATGAAAAAGAAAGCCGCCGCCTTCCAGCACAGCAGCAGCAGCAGCCTGCACGACAAAAGCCCGATCGACCACCCGGAGAACAACCTCATGAGCAGCGAGAACACGGACTTCGAGCGCGTGCAGAACGACGGCTTCGTCAAGATCGGCGGCCCGCTCACCGAGGCCTCGGACCCGCGCGCCATCAAAGGGCGGAGCTCGGGCTCGCCCGGCACGGGCAATCGCCTCTTCTATCTGCGCGTGATCGATTCGCGCAAGTGGCACTACTCGGAGACCTTTGCGCTCTTCCTCGACTTCTTTGTGCAGGTGCTCGCAGTCTCGTTTGCGCCGAAAGCAGACTTTAGCGATGAGATCGCGTCCAAGAGCTCGCGCATGTTTTCCTCCGGGCTGATGCTCTGTTACTTCATTGACATGACCATCCGTCTCCTCGGTATGCGCCTCGCGCTCTTCCGCTCGCACTCGAACATTGCAGACCTCCTGTGTCTGCTCGGCATGGTCGGCACGCTCGGCTGCCGATGGGCCATGCCGGAGCACGAGTACTACCTGAGTCTCGGCTACCTGACCCTCGTCGCGATGCGTCTAATCCTGAAGCCGCGTGCGCGTACTTTTTCTAAGAAACTGCACAAGTTCCGCGCGAATGGCGACCACATCCGCGTGTCGATCGAGTCTCTCCGCGCGTCGCTGGCGCGTATTCCAGGTATTTCGGCGCTCGCGATCGAGATGATGGAGACCGATCTCGTGATTATTTGCGGTCGTGACGAGGGTGACATGACGCGAGACGAGTTGATGAACTTTCTCGAGCGAGCGCTGCACTACCGACCGCACAACCTGTCCGCCACGGAGTTCCTGTCGCACCTGCGAGACATTGATGCCTCGTCTTCACAGATGGCGTACGGCTCGTTCGATGTGGTGCGCAGCACGTTGTGGCACTGGTCGAACCAAAGCGCGGATCTCGCGTTCTGTATGTTGGTCGTGTGTATGAACGCTGCTATCAGTCCAAGTATGGCGTGGTTCCTGTCCAAGTTGTCGGATGCATTCGAGACCGTCGACTCGGGCCCGCTTGATGAGACCTCGCTCAAGATCGGTATCGTGGGTATCCTGGGCTTGTGTGTGCCGTTCGTGATTGGTGACTACGCTGTCGGCTACTTCCAGTCGAAAATGATTTCCAAGGCGACTGAGCTGATGCAGTCCAAGCTGCTCGCAATTATCCTGAACCAAGGAACCAACTTTTTTGCTGAACGATCGGAAGGTGATTTGAATAATTTGTTCTCCAGTGATATCGCTCGCGTCAACGGTCTCTGGCAAGCTGTTTTCTGGAACTTGCTGAATCCTCTGGTGTCGGTGGTGTTCGGTTTCGGCTATGCGATGTACATGGAGCCGAGCATTGGTATCATGGGGTTTGCGTTTGCAGCCGTTTTCCTGTCCAGTGGACCACAAGGTTTCGCTGCCCAACGCTCGAAAGAGTTCGGTTCGAAGAATGCGTACGTAGCTGCTGAGTTCCAGAATGCAATGTCGTGCCAGAAAGTTGTTCGTGCGTATGCGATCCAAGAGCCTCTGCTAGCGCGTTTCGCCAAGACTTGCAGTACGCTGCGTAAGAACCAGTTCTCGAAGGATTTCTGGTCGAGTGTGGTGCAAATTTACATCGAGTCTGCGATGTACATCTTCACTGCCATCATGACTGCGTCCCTGGCGATGAAAGTGTGGCGCGGAGAGATTTCGTCGGGCGACTTCTTCGGGTTCATCACTCTTTTGGGCCGTGTGTCGAACCCAGTGACTGTGCTCGGTGGCTTCATGCGTGTCGCTATTGGTAACGCCAGTAGTTTGCAGCGTATTGACGACATCATTCTGGGTCTTGGCGGTGCTGGCGGCGAGGATGAAGGAGACAAGGATTTGCCGTCGCTCCCAAAGATGGAGACCGATCTTCGCGTGGAGAAGCTGGTGTTCAAGTACGACAAGACTTCGGAGAAATACATTCTGAACGAGCTCACCGCCACTTTCCCGCGTGGTGCTTACACCTGTGTGGTTGGCCCGTCTGGATGTGGTAAGAGTACTCTCTTGGCGTGTCTGATGCAATTCCAGGAAGCTGATGGTGGCTGCATTCGTTTGGACGGACACGACATCTTCAACTTCTCGAAAAAGTCGTTCATGGACCAGACTGCAGTTGTGTTCCAAGATGGTGGTATCTTGAATGGCACCATTTACGACAACATCCGCTACGGCAACGGACTGGCATCGAACGCTGACTGCGAAGAAGCGGCCCGCCTGGCTGAGTGCCACTTCATTCCGGACTTGAAGGATGGCTTCGAGACGATCGTTGGACAGCATGCGACGGTCAGCCTCAGTGGTGGCCAAGCCCAGCGTATCTGTTTGGCGCGTGCGTTGTGCCGAAAGCCCAGTTTGATGCTGCTTGATGAAGCAACGAGTGCGCTGGATCCTGAGACCGAAGCCTCTATCGTCGCCACTCTCGAACGTTTGTCGAGCAAGATGAACATGACCATTATCTCTGTCACGCATCGCTTGTCGACGGCGTTGAACGCTGATATGATTTTGGTTCTGAACGCTGGGCGGGTCGCCGAACAAGGTCGCTACGATGATTTGGTTCACAAGGGTGGTTTGTTCTACGAGATGGTCCACAAGACTGAAAGCAATGACGACGATGAAGAAGAGCAGAAGAAGAAACCGACTGGCCCTCGCCACCAATCTGTGGACACTATCGGTCCGATCGCTGAAGATTCTCTGGTGAGCAAGCAAGACAGTGCGTTGGCACTGCAGCAGTTCACGAAGACTTTGAGCTCTCGAGTGGTTCATGATGTGTCCGAGGTTGCCCGACCAGGAAACAATCCATCTTGGTACCGCTACGGAAACCGTCTGTCGAACCGCATGCGCAAGACGAGTCAAGGCGAGGAAGCGTATGGTCGTCGTTCACAGAACAATAGTGTTGACCCTGGGTGGTTCCCTCCAGCGAGCGAAACGCATGCGCGCGGCCATGCCGCCTCGGGTGCGAGTGAAGACGAGCGCAGCAAGTACTTTGTGCTGTAGATTGAGGAGATATCCTTACAAGCAGCTCACTCGAGATAATTTGCATCAGCGTTGGCATCAAATATGTGTATGTATATACTGGATGATGAGGGGAAGAGTTTTTGCGTGCACTCGTTCTCACTCATCACCCGTTGTTGTTTTACTTCTTATAGAGCTAGCTAGCTTCCACACATCGATACGTTGCAGGCGAGAGAACGCTCACATCAAATCCGCCAGTCCCGCGTCCAAGCGCACTCGTTCAAATAAAAAACATATCTTCTTTTCTCGATCTTTGTACGCACATCCCTTCCAAGTAACGCGATCGACTTCAGACAACACTCGCGTCTGCTTCCTCCAGGTACAAATGTTCGAGCACTCTCTGTTTAGCATTGCATTCAACAATTTCTATTTTATCGGACTTTGTAGCATTGACGTTCGCTCACTCGCTCGTACTCATATAACACAGACAGACACACTAGAAACCCAGCGTCGCGCGGCCGTAGAACTGCTCGTCTTCTTCAGGGACAGAATCCACTGCTCGTCGCGCGCCACCGCCACGGCCCCCACTCGCGTGTCCATTGCGCTTCTCGGCAGCTTCCGTCTTTTTCAGCAGCGCGTCCAGCTGGTTGTTGGTGACCAGGAACGAGTTCGCTGCGCGCAGGGTCTTGACCCACTTCTCCAGCTCCTGCGTGGACTTTGTGAAGAAATGCGACTGCTGCGTGTTCGTACTGAGCACAAACTCCCGTCCGCGCTTCGTGTCTTCGCACACGACTTCCAAAGTCTTGTCCGACAAGTCGATTTCGCCTCGCACCACGGGGTCGCCACGGCGCTTGTAGTACTTGAGGAACCCGTCCGGCGTGATCTCGCACCAACGCTCGCGCGCGCCACGCATGGTCTTCATGTTGCTGATCAGACCACGCTCGCTCCACTCGGTCGGTCCCTTGTCCAGGAACCCGACGAGCGTAGGCATCTTGTCCGCCTTCTTGGATCGCGATTGCTGCTGAGATGAGCTGCTGGTGCTACTGCTGGAAGTAGTTGGAGATGGGCTCGTAGAGTTCTTTCTCGTTCGAGAAGACGACGAGGACCCCCCTGCTTGTTGTGCGGAACTGGATGATGACGAAGACGCTTGCTTGGTGCCCGAGGAGCCCTCTCGGCCAGACGAAGAAGACGAAGAACCGTCGGTCTTCAGCTTGTGCAGCGCATCCTGCGCGTGCTTGAGCTCCTCCTTGATCGCATGGCGCCTTCGCTGGCATTCCTTTGCCAGACCCTGGTCGCCCACCTGGGCCGCCTTGGACATCGTCTCCACGACAGATCGCTGCTGCTTGCGTAACTCGAGGATTTTCGCTTCTAAGCGCGTAATCTCAGGGGAAACAGAGCCATTGGTGCCACTGTCAGAGCTGGACAAGCTCTTGTTCGAGGAAGAGGAGGACTCCTTCTCATCTGTCTTCGACCTGGATGAGGAGGACGAAGACGACGACAGATTCGCAAAGTGCTTGTTGAGCTGCTCCATTTCACGCTGCACTTTCGCCGCTTTGCGCTGCTCCTTGCTGAGCTCTTCTTCCATGAAGCGCATCTGCTTCTTGAACGCGACCAGTTGTTCGCGAGGCGGCGCAGTGAGATCGATGCCAAAAAATTCATCGTCGCCTCCTTTCTCTTCGTCTTCTTCCGTCGCTTTACTGTCGAGTTTCGCCAACGAGCTCTCGAGTTCGTCCAGCGCCGTCTGCAGCGTCACTCGTTCTTTCCGCAGTCGCTTGTTTCCTGCACTCATCTTCGCGATATCCTCCGTAAGCTCCGCATTCCGCTTTGCGAGCTGGTTCGCCTTGACCAGCTCCGGGTTCTCCATCGCGTGGATCTCCTGGAGCTTCAAGTGCTTCATCATGGTTTCGTATTTCTGCTTCTCGCTCACGAGTCGGTCGTTCTCCTTCCGCAGATCCAAGCGGCGCTCATTCAGCACGTCGAATTCGCCCGAGACCGCGTCCCACTTCTTCTTCATCACGTTCATCGACCGCTGCAGCTTCTTGGTCTCGATCGTCCAGAGCTCCGTGTGCAACTCGCTCGTCACCTGCACGCGCGTGTATTCCGTCTTCTGCTGCAGATACGCCGACGACTGCCCCGACTCTTTCGACTCCTGCTCCGTGAGCATCGCCAGTTGTGGATTGTCCTCCACTGTGCCCTTCTCAACGTCCGCAAAGCGAATCTTGAGCGGTCGAGACGCCTTCTTGAGCTTGTCGACCACTTCCTTATACGTTAACCCGGCGAGTCCGAGTTCCTCGATGCCCGTCACCCGCATGCCGATCGTTAAGCGTCTATAGGAACAAAAGGACACACATTAGTACAATGGTACGATATATAAAAGAAATATGATGGGACCCTGTGCACGTTTACTTGTGGGGCTTGACACTCCAGTTGTACAGCTCGGCGGGACCCGCCTTGCCGTTGATCTTGGGCAGATCGTCCACTTCGGCCTGGAACTGCGGGTACGTCGTCGTGTCGAACTGCTTGACCTCGCGGAGACTCACCCCGAGCCGACCTTCGCCAAACTCAATCTCCACCTCCGTCACCCAGTTGTACGTCGTCGGTATCACGGCAGCGGCTGCATGGCAATAATAACACACCATAGTCGCGATTTGTCAGCACAAACTCTCACCAATACACACGTGTTCAATATAAACAACACGACTCATAGGCATAATACGCACGCTCGTTGTTGCTCTTGGCGCTGGCGGTGGTGATAGCGGCGGCTGTGGTACCTTTCGGTGTGGATTTCGTCACGGGCGGCGTCCACTGCGTCTTGCCGGCGGGGGAGATGTAGTAGTAGCGGCCCTTCTGCGTCTTGCTCTCCTTGCGCGTCCAGCCGGGGGGGAGGCTGTCGCCAGAGTCCTCGGACGCGGCCGAGCCCCCGGACGCAGCGACGGCGGCAGTGGCGGCCGCGTTGAGCGACGCCGAGCTGTTATGTCTATTGAAAGCGCATCGACGGTCAGTATCCACACACAATCACGCATACACACACATATATTAACGGTACACACGCACGTACCGCCACATAACGACGCTCTTTTCTTTCTTGATGTCCTTGAGGCGCTGAATGGTGACTGCTGGGGGATGGCAAACGCTCGCAACTGCTTCCGCCTCGTGCGGATCTCGCTTTTACACACAGGGGGATACGGAGGGAGCGTCGTAGGGAGGAAGGGAGGGAACACTAGACTCCGCCAACGCGCATAGACGTCTTGTATCACACTCTCTCTCTCTCTCTTCACGCGCGTCGACAGACAGGAGAGCTCCTCAAGCAGCAGGCGATGCGGATCGCGTGCGTCGCTGCTGCTGATAATAAAAAATCTCTCCCCTAGTCAAATGAGCTCTGACTTTCCCTCAAAAATGCAGTGCAGCTCCCCTTTCTCTGTCGGTAACCCTCTTGAAAGCGATTAAGCTCGTCCATGACCCTCTTGAAAGCGATAGAGCGCTAAGTCTATAAATACGCATGGGTGGATAAATCTGCATTTCCAGAAGCGTGCCACTTGAGTTGATTTTGCTATTTGAAAGCGCGATACTTTATTCGCATGAGGATGCTGAAACAACCAAACGGAACTGTTTGTTTGACTCGCCCGCAGTGAACTCTCGCGCCAACACCAACACAGTGCGCGCGGTGGCCAAGAGTGGACATGCTGCTTTCGGCGGTGGACATGACGGACCGCCAAATGCGGCTCCTCCCGGACATGGAAAGAAACGACAGCAACTGACACCAGGTGATCGTTGAGCTGGGACCAAAATTCAAAATGAACGCAACCGCAACAAAAACAACTGAAATTATTTCAATGTTTGATGTTCGCAAAGCACTGAGCTTGGAGAGAGGAAACATTACACAGCCGCTTAAGACACCACAACGCACCGTCATTGTCGCTTGGGCATCCGAATGCTACACTGAAGAGAAAGCGCATCATCACTATTCCAGTGTCATTTCACACGCAGATACGCAGGTCCGGCAGGAACCAGCTCGCTGCTACGTATCTCGAGCAATGCGCGCTCATCCATCTTCGAGATCCTCTCAGTATCGTCTGGAGTCTTGACTGTAAGATCGATGCGCATTGTTGGGGATGGGACTCACTGAGCGACGGTTCGCTGCGGGCTCGAGCGAGCGAAACGCGCTTCGGGAGCGTGGGTCTTGCGAGACAGGGGCCTCTGATTGTCGAAACACACTACGAGAGCGCGGATCACGTGGATGTGGCTTCTCGATGTGCTCGGAATCGCCTCCATACACACTGCGAGAGCGCTTCTTGTAGCGATCCACGTCCGACTCGAGTCGACTCCCTGACGGCTGAACATATCCGTAAGACTGTTGCTGCAGAGCACTCTCTCGGTACATGCTCTTGCTTCGCATCGATGCAATCTCAGAGTACGATCGAGATGGAGTCTCGGGTGGATCAACCGCACGAGGCTCTTGCGGTTCACCGTACGACATGTAAGAGCGAGACGGGGTCTTCGGCGGTTCCATCCCACGCGAGTCGATCTCATGGTTGCTTCTGCTGTTGTAGCTGAAAGTGTGCTCCTCGCGGAATGAGCTCTTGCTTCGCATGGAAGATCGATCCGCATACGATCGCGGGGTGGTTGCGTTCGCAATCTCTGCAATGGTTTTACTGCCTCTGTCTTGACGCGCCTCTTTGGCATACTGCTCGATTCTGTTCACCATGTACGCGGTGCGCTCGTGTGTGACAGTCGCAGAATACTTCTTATGGTTGTTCACGTAAGAATCATTTTCAATGTCGACGCGGAGAAACCAGCATTGCTGGAAGACGTGCCCAAACTTGAGGCAGTAGTAGCACGTATTGCGCTTCTCGTCGCGATTATTTTTGTAGTCGCGTCGGTCATCACGATCATTCTCTCGTCGATCTTCTCGCTTGAACCCGCGGGGCTCCTCTCGCTTTTTGACATATCCTTTATCTTCCACTCGCTTGGTACTTTCGTGCTTGTTGACTCGTTTGTCGTCACGTTTATCATGGTGAGAGCTGTAGCTTTGCTTGTCACTTCGCTTCTCGTCCACTCTCCCTTTCGCTTTATAGTCGCTCTTGTCTTCACGTTTGTCCTCCGCTCGTGCGGATGCCTTTGGGTTTTCTTGGATAACTTTCGACAATGGTTTGGTTACCGAAGATGTCGTCGATGATTGTGGCTTTGAGGACGAGGCAACATGCACTGCTGAACCTTCCTTCGCTGCTGCAGTTGTATCAACTGTCAGAGAACTTTTCGTACGCACTTGCGAGGTCGGCTTTGATAGCGATTCCTTCTCGATCGTCGAAGTCTTCTGCGCAATTATGATCTCCCTCTCTTTGAACACAAGCTGGCTATTGAACTCAAAAGCCACTTTCTCGACCAGTTGAACGTACGGAATGTACGGCTTGAATGCTTTCCAGACACTGAGTAGCGGCGCCCACGACGTAGGCAGTGCATTCGCCAGCACCATTGATCGGAAAGGATCGGTGAGCTGAATACCCGCAACCTGCGCGTACTGTTCCATCATTAGCTCCATCCTGGCAATAAAATCCTGGACACTTTCTTCCTTCTTTTCGCCGAGTTTCATCGCGTGCAACAGCCGATGCACCGTGTAAAAGTCACTCACGTTTCGATTCCCATACATACCGCAGAGCGTGACCCAGCTGTCGTAAATGTTCTTGCCCAGGATGGCTCGCTCGACCTCCGGATGCAGGTAACGCTGCAGAATGCTCATGGCTTCTGCGCGTTCCGAGATCACATCGAGCCGAGAGAGTCTTCCCGGTCGCATGCTTGGCGCGCCGCGCATGCGTTTCAGTCCAGTGAAGTTGCCGTTTCCATCTTGCCTCTGCTGCTGCACGGGCTCGTCCTTGATAAACACGCCACCATTGCTGCCAGTCACAGAGTTGCCGCTGTTGCTCCCATCCGTGGGTTCCTGTTCGCCCTCGCAAGTGTCTTCATCGACCACCATCGCGCACTTTGGCGGGATCTCCTCGTTGTTGTACAGAAAGCTCTGACTGCCATCGTAGTCCTTGACGAAGATGTAGCCAAGCAGGTGGAAGCGCAGCAATTCGTTCTCCAGCCGCGCGCGCCACAAGTTGAAGTCCGTCGAGCCGTCGAACACGATGTAGCGGCGCGTGTTGCCGCCTCCGCCGCTTGAGCTGCTGCTCGCAGTCACCGCCGACGTCATGCCGATCTCCCTCTCGTTGCTTCTGCTGTTGTGGAGGCTGTGCTCCATTTCCGGTTTTGCCCAGTGCACCCGGCAACGAACAAACGCTCGCTCTTTCTGGGCCACACTTGGCGTTTCGCCAGCTCCTCTCCCAAAGCAATTTGTTAGGAATCATGATTCATGATGACAGACAGGTACATACGCAATATGATTGGTGGAAATATACTTGAAGTGATTGTTTAATTGGTGAAAAATAAGAGCAAATCAAGACGTGATGCGCGCCGCTGATTGGTGGAAACCAAAAGGAAACCTTGGATGCAGGCTTTCCTTTTTTTGCTGGTCACTGGTTTCCGCGCGCGCCATTTCCATCGAATCCAGATTCGAGCCAACAGCAACAAGCAGCATGCTCAACACCCAGGTGCGCGCGCGCGCTCTTTCTCATGGGCATCCTCCATACATCCATTCATCACAATCGATACGTATGCAGCCATATGCGTGTGACTGACTGACTGACTGAATGTATGTATGTACCAGAACCAGGAGCCCGCGATTGCGCAGCTGGAGCACGAGCTGCGCCTGCACTACCTGGACAGCGCGGTTGAGCGTTCGAGCCTCGCGATCTTGAAGACTGTCGGTGTCACTGTCAAGCGCAGCGCTAATGTCGTTGTGTCTGGTGAAGAGAGCGCATTGGTGATTGACGTTACCGCGGGCGCTGAGCTGAAGGCCGAGCACTGGAACCCTTCTGGTGCGATCGTGTACAAGGTGAAGTGTGGTCGCGTGTTCCTTGACGTGCGCGACGAGGGTGACAGCTGGATCCGCGTGCTGCTTTCGCAAGGTGTCGAAGTTACGATCGCTGGCAATGTGATGCGCCGCTTCGTGGCAGATGTCACGTTCAAAGCGTCTCTCAGTGTTATTGAGGCCCCGGTGGAGAACCGCGCGCTTGTGCCTCGGTTTACGAAGGTGTCGGATGCGGTGGAGATCGTCAAGTACCACAACTACCGCGAACTGATCTGCCAGCTCTGCCGGCAGTTCTACGAAGCTGGGTGGGTGACTGGTACGGGCGGAAGCATCAGTATTCGATACGGCAACCGCATCTACATGACCCCGTCAGGTGTGCAGAAAGAGCGCATCCAGCCGGACGAGTTGTATCTGCTTGACATCGACGGCACCATCCTCGATGCCCCGCAGCAGAAGCCGGGTCAAAAGTACCCAAAGCTGTCTGACTGTTCGCCGCTGTTTCTGCACTCGTACCGCATCCGTAACGCTGGCGCCGTCATCCACAGCCACGGCATGACGTGCAACATCATCACTGCGCTTTGCGACGGCAAGAGTGAGTTCCGCATCACCCACCAAGAGATGATCAAGGGTCTCGCTGGCCACGGGTACCACGATGATCTCGTGATCCCGATCATCGAGAACACCGCCAAGGAATCGGATCTTGCCGACTCGCTGGCGGTGGCGATCAAGAACTACCCAAAGGCATCTGCTGTCCTCGTCCGCCGCCACGGTATTTACGTGTGGGGGGATTCGTGGGAAGCTGCGAAGCGTCACAGTGAATGCCTCCACTACCTCTTTGAAGCTGCTATCGATATGCACAAGCTTCAAATCGACTTCACCATGGCTCCAAAGCTCGCTGTTGATGACGAGACTGCTGGTCAACAGAGAAAGCGTGCTCGCGCTGAATCGTCGGATGTTCCAAAGACCATCGCTGAGCAACACAAGTACGTCCTGTTGGACATCGAAGGAACCACGACTCCAATCACTTTCGTGCACGAAGTGCTCTTCCCATTCGCCAAGAACAATGTAGAGAGCTTCTTGAAGAACACCTGGGTATCTGCGACGACCCAAGCCAACATTGCTGCTTTGCGCGAGCAGGCTGTTCAGGATGCCGCCGATGGTGTTCTTTCCCCGTCGATTTTGGCTGACGACGCTGTTGATCATGAGCAGATACTGCGCTCCATCGTTGAGTACGTTCACTGGAACATTAAAGCGGATCGCAAGATTGGTGCGCTCAAGCAGCTGCAAGGTCACGTTTGGAACCTCGGTTACAAGAGCGGTGAGCTGAAGGCTCAAGTGTACGAGGATGTACCAGGTTTTCTCCAGCGCATGGAAGATAAACGCGTCAGAGTCGGTATCTACTCTTCTGGATCTCGTCAAGCGCAGAAATCGCTGTTCCAGTACTCTGATAAGGGCGACCTTCGCAAGTACCTGAGTGTGTATTTTGACACGAAGGTCGGACACAAGCGTGAGACTCGTAGCTATGAAGAAATGCTACAGAGTTTGGGTATGGATAGCGGCAAAGACGTTCTTTTCGTGACCGACATCATTGAAGAGGCTGACGCTGCCACGCGAGCTGGGGTTGATGCCGTGCTCTCGGTTCGTCCAGGGAACACACCATTGCCGGCCTCACACCCATACCGCACCATTCGCTCGTTTGCTGAGCTTTAAGATGAAGCTCACACGATGATGCTGAAGCGCAAGACTAGTATGAATGTAATGAGCATGATGTTTGCTACCCTCTACTCCTCATACTTGGGTCCTCACTTATTTCTATCCGTGGCTAGGTCGGCACCACTTTGCTACTGCTGTGAGAGGAATTCAGCCTCGAAAGTCGTCGAGCCAGCAGATTCAGTGGCGGCTCCAGGACTGGTTCATTTGCCGTTTTTGATATCAGCACGCCCACTGTGTCATCGTGTCGCTTGGGAAGCAACAAATCGACATCGAGCTTATCCTCAAGTGAGGTATCGCTGGAGTCTTGTTGACTCTCGTCTTTCCTTGTTGGAGTATGGTCGAGTGCGCTCATTTCTCTTTCAGTGTTGCTTGCTTGCTCGCCATCAGAGCTGTGGACTTCGTCGGTTGTGCGGCGATGATGTTTCTTCTGGTGATGATGATGATGCTTTCGACGACGATGAGGTGAACTTTCTGCTTCGAGTTGAACTTCAGGCTGGTGAGTATTCTTCGGCTGCTCGTGATCTTGATCAATTGTTGACGAAGGTATTTTCTCGTCGTTTGATTCTGAACGAAGGGCATCTTCAGCGACTGCACTTGAATCTTTCCTCAGTGATGAGGCATCATGGTCAGTCTTGAGGTACGTTTCGTTTGGGGTGATTTGATCGAGATTCCCATCTACAACACTTTGACTCATTGAAGTTGAAGTGCTGTTGTGAACAGTGTCCCCGTCTTCTGCAAGGAAGTTGTCCGAGTGATCACGAACTGCAGTGACTAGATCGCCAAGTTTCAGCTTCGGGACACCTGTTAGGTGCTGCGAATCGTCGGCTTCTTGTTTACCGTGTTGCAGTTCGGGACCTGACGCTACCCGCATTCTCTGTCGCCGTTGACGCCATCGATAAACGTATCCCTTCGCAACGGACTCCACGATCATGTGAGCCACTTTTGCTCGATAGATGAAGATTTGCTTGACGCGGTCGCGCTGCTGCTCATATGGCAGCGATCGGATCCCCATCTGGTGAATGCAGAGGGTGCGCAACAGCTCGTTGAAGTAAGGGCGCTTGACACATGTGTAGGTGGTATTGTCTATCGCCTGAAGTGCTTGGACTTGGCTTCGGATCTGAAGAAACGCGCGCCGCTGACGGTTCCGCTCGATTCTCAAACTTGGCGGTAATTCCGAGAGGAAACTCGCCAATTGCCAGAGTGGAAACACTCCTTTCCCGTGTACGTCGTACTTTTGAAAGACTTCGCGATAGGCTTCAAAGTCAAGCAACGAGATCGCGCACACGTCGTTTTTCAAGTAGCAGCTCCGGAAGTTCTCCAAGATGACTGTCACGAACAGGTTTAGGAAAACGAAGACAACCAACGTGACATACGTCGCGAAGAAGAAGGATGCAGCCGGCACACTTCCACAATCCGATACAATCGCACCCGTCTTCTCGTACACCCGTTCAGAGCAAGATGGCTTGGTCGTCATGCAGTCTGTCATGGTCAAATGCCAGTCATCCCCCGACATGATCTGAAAGAGCAACAGAACCGACGACCCAAACGTGCGAAAGTTTGAGAAATGATTCATCGCAGGTCCATACTTGACTCCTCCAAACAGCTGTCGAGCCACGATCGCAAAGATGAAGATGATCGTGCACATGAGGAAGAAAATGTGACCGATCGGACGCAAAGAGGCTCGAAACGTCTGGAAAATCGCGTACACTCCCTTGTTGAGCTTCACGAAGCGAAGCACTCGCATGACGCGGAAGATTCGCCCCGCTTGGATTAACGTGTGATACCCGGTCGCAGAAAAGTAAGCAACAAGCGAGCCGATCAAGATCCCGCCTTCAAACGCGCCGTTCGCGGACAGGAGATAATATTGTCGGAAGGCAAGGAGCTTGACTATCGCCTCTGCTGTGAAGATCGCAAGGAAGATGATTTCGATCACCTTGTTGGATGTGGATGTAGCGGATGTCGAGGTTGGGTTGACCAGGAGCAGCAAAATGTTGAGCATGATCGCAACTGAAATTGCCTGACCAAAGCGCGGATTCTGGCAGAAATCATATAATTTCTCCTGGAATCGAAGCCGCGGTCGTCGAATAAGGCGAAGAGGCTGAAGCAGAAGGACGAACTTCTCGAGATCGACCCACGATTTTTGGTTTTCAGTGAGGATCTGAGTGCCGTCGTTGCGCTGGAACTGTTCGACGAGGACACCCACAAACAAACGAATGACGAAGAGCGAGCCGATGTACACGTACAAGACAAAGAAGAGCGCAAACTCGGGCGAGTTGTCCTGGACCGGCTGCGCGTTTTCACCTGCAATGTCCATCGCCGCGAAGGTTTTGTCGATCCATTTCAGCGAGGTCATCTCTAACAGGGCCAAGAAACCGACGCCAACGTGGTCGAACGAAAATCGCGCGTTTGACCACACTCGCGGTACCAAGATCGCACCACTTGGAACTCCTCTCGCTGTCGCTTCTTGCAAGCTCAGTGCGCCGTCTGGGTACGCTAGAAAGAAGCCGAAGCACTCTGCTGCTGTCTTCACACTCGAATCATTGCATGAGTAAAATTTGCCTGCAAAGAGGGTCCGTCCGACCACACCGAAGATGATGTACACGATCATGCACAATGCAAACACGTTTCCAACTTGCGGAACAGATTGCGCGACAGCAGTCAAGATCGCCTTCATATCTGGATTGTGGTTCAGGATTCGAAGCGGCCGAAGTACTCGTCCCGCTCGAAACACTCCAGCAGCACTCATCTCAGGGTACAGCCCAGTGATGATTTCGTCGAGGATCGCGATGATAAGCAACACGAAGTCGAGCTGGTTCCACTTGTCCTCCATGTACGCTTGCTTGTTCGCGTACCCGAGCTTCTCATCCTTGAAGAAGAGTGATATCCTCAGGTAATCAGAGCCGAAGCCGTAAGCACTGACTTTCACGAGAAACTCGACCAGCAAAATGAAGAGCACTATATGGTTGACGATGGCCAGCACTCGTGTGAGTTCATCAGAAGGTGGAGTTTGGCTCATTTCCGGATGAGGGTCATCGATAATCAAGTTTCCGCAGCTGACCACGATCACAATTTGAACAAGCCGCGAGAACCAAATGCTATGCGCCATACGAAGACAGAAATTTCTCCACTTCTTTCGAATCGCCGCTTTCAAGACTTTCAGCGGATTTCGAGAGTTTGCTGGTGAGGTTTTGGCCCCGTTCTTGTTGATGTATCGGTCATTTGAGACCCCTGAAGTCCCGTTCGAGTGATAAGTTGCATCATGAAGGTGATCATCAAGTCCAAGGAACATTCGAAGCTTGACGTTGCTCACGTTCTCAAGTTGGTCCATCTCTCCAAACGCGCGCACGCCACATTCCTCAATTTTCTCAAAGATGTCCAATTCTTTCGGAATCGCGATGATTTGCGCGAGCTGGAGCTGGTACGCTTCTTCCTCTGATATGGAGAAGTTCTCCAAGATCACGGCAATGAACAGGTTGAGCAACACGTACTGTCCCACGATGAAGATCACGATGAGAAACGGAACCATCAACCAGTGTGGGTTCTCAGCGTCGACAGCGTCGTATGCGATGCTTGACCACTGGTCTCCCGTGATGACCTGCAAAAGAGTTAGGAAAGATCGACCAAACGTATCGAAATTCCAGCGCGGAGTATTGTCGGCGCTGTGTAGGTGATCTCCGCCGAACAGCTGCATCGCGATGATGCTGTGGACGACCTGAAACAGCACCAAGAACACGACGACATTCATCACGCCGCGAGATGACTTCATTACCGACATGATGAGCTTCCGCGTGCCTTCCCACTTGAGCATCAAGCGACTCACACGCAGTGTTCGCAGCGACGAGGCGCTGTTGAGCCCACTGAAGGTCGTGTCAATGTTGTTCAGAACCATGTTTACCGTGGTGCAAACGACGACAATCATGTCAAAGCGGCGCTCGGTGCTGTGCAGGTACGCGCGCAATCCTTTCATCGCGATGATCCGGACGATCATCTCGAACGCAAAAATGGACCCAAAAAGGTACTCCGAGATCGACAGAGTGAGTTCGAGGTACTTGTTCATATCTGGATACTCGAGAAGCAGCAGGAATGTGTTCACGACGATGCACCCAGTGATGAAGTCGTCGAACCTCTTTGAGAGCACAAACTTTTGAAACTGAACGAACGCCGGATGTGCTTGACTGGAGTCCGAGACAAGCGCGTTCAGTGATCCAGATGGCGCGTGTTCGTGGATATCAGCTAGAAGCGTCGGTCTCCGGGACGTTCCAATGGTTCTTCGGGTATCCAATGGCGCCTCGCTGGTTGAGCTCTCGTTAACTGATCCCCTGTTTGCGTTCTTTGAAGAACTGGTGTGTCGTTGGTACACTTCTGCAAACGGAAGCATGAAATCTTCCAGAGTCGATGGACGCTGAATCAGTTCCTTTGTCGCTTCAGCGGTAAAATCACGAACAGACTTCCACTGTTGAGTTTGTGAGATCATATCCATCGCCTCTCGCGCTTTGCCATCCAGCATGATATCTGAAGACGGTGATGCTGACCCAACCAACGTGGACATTCGATTTGTGCGCTTCAAGCCGTCGCCGCTTTCTTCTCCCTCTTCACCAGCATTTCCTGTTTGAATCGACTCTTCAATCGCGAGCGTCGCTCCCATGATCAAGCTCACGTGCGTGTCTTCTTCGTCTGGATCCTGTCTCCCCATGAACCGTGGCTGGTGCTCATCGCTGTCCGCGTCGATCGTGAAGTTCATGAACGCTGTGGTGATCACAGCGACGAAAAGGTTGACGACGAGAAACACCATTGTGATGATAATCGCGACAAAGAACGCGACGCTCCAGTATGATGTGCCTTCAAGCACAGGCTCCATGATGTCGGTAACCCATCCGTCTTGAGCGACAACGAGGAAGACCAGGAAAATAGAGCTCAAACCGGAATCAAAGTTGATGTGCTTGGATGCGGGCTCTATTGCACGGCACGTCTGGTTACTTGCAGCACAGCTTGCACTCTTGGAGCAGTATACACGAGGCAACGCCTTGAAAATCTCGCCGACCAGATTGCTGTTCATCGAGTTTTCAGTCGCAGCAATGGAGCACTGGCTATCATACGCACCGCTGTATGCTTCAAGACCAAAGATCGAGAACGCCAGCAGGAAGAACACTGCAAGCGTCCCAACGTTCGCCAGAAACGGAACTGCACGGATCAACGAGCGCAAAATGCGCCGAAGCCCCGAGTACATCGTGAGACTTCGGAAAGTTTTGATGCCGCGAAGAACGCGGAGTTTGGGGCCGCCGAGGTGCGAGAGAAGGCTCGCGACAAGGACAACGATGTTGAGGAACCGAAAGCGCGAGCGCTTCAGATACGACTCTGGACCAGAGTAAAAGCCGAACGCAATGGACTTGAGCACGATCTCAAGTCCGATGAGCAACGTGAAGATGATGTCCAGCTGCGCGTACAATGCTCCATTGTAGTAGTCGTCGTCCAGCGCCAGCACCGCCATGTCGGCAAACACGATGAAGTAGACTATGGAGCGGAATGCGTCCGACTTCACGACCCGCTTCATTTTCACTCGCAAGTTGGTCAGCCACTCGGGTGGTGGTAGCTGCGCCTCGGACGACGTGTTCTCTGCCGTTGAAGCCTCTAGATTACCGCTTCCGTCGTTCAATCCGATCGTCTCCCGGAGCTCGCTGTATGAAGACGCGCCAATGGACGACCTGACCTTGGATCCATGGCGCGTGCTCCTGCTGCTCTTGAGCTGCGGCTTGCCGAGGTACTTGGAGTTGAAGATCTCCAGCTTCTTGAGCTCTACTTGTGTGAAAATCGTGCCTGCCACCGCCGGATTAGACAGCATCATCGACGTTTTCTTGATCAGAACGCTCTCCTCGACGGACAGTTTGCGAGACGCGAGCCGCCCCACTGACGCAGTGCTTCTTCTCTCGCTGACCGACGCCTCGGGCTCTCGCGGGTTGGGCGGAGCCGTATTGTCGCCGTAGTTTTGACTTGCAAACCGAGTCGCATCGCCGCCCTGTTGTGGAGACTGGCGCTCGACGCTGTCTCCATTGAGAATCCCCACTTGCGCACCTTTCGACATGGAAAAGGCGACATGAACTGTCTTTGGGTGTCGAGAGTTTGCAAGTCGAAGCCACACCCTGAAGCCGCGCTTTCCGAGTCTGCTTTCGTTCCGGTCACTGGTGCATTTAGCACGATAGCGTTTCCAAGCCTTCTGCCACCAGAGCGCAGGAAACACAAGCCGCCCAAACTGTTTCGGCTGAAAAGGTTTATCGATCGATAGCCTCAGCGTCAAAAATACAGAGCAGTTTCAAGAATGAGAAGGAAGAGAGCAAGCAACACGAGGCACAAAGTGCGCCTGAAGCGAACATGTAAAACATGACAGGTAAGTCTACTAACGTTATTGAAGGGGGGGATATATCTATATGTTATCATCTATGTGCTGCCACGAACGCATCAACTTACTTGCCGCCAGCCGCCTGCGCGACAAAGTTCTTGGCCAACTGCTTCACGTGCTCGACGCTGTCGTCGTCGCCGTGCTCCTGCTCGTACTGGAGGTACTTCTTGAACAGGAACTTCATCTTCTTTGCTGAAAAGTCCATCGCGATGAGACGCTCAAAGAGCGCGCGCACCAGGTCCGCGTTCGTGCCAAACTTGACCTCCTTGTCCAGGTACACGTTCCACAGATCCACACGCTTCGGGTAGTTCGCGAGGATGCCTTCGAAGATCGTGCGCGCCTTCTCCAGCTCGCCGCTCTCGTACATGAGCTGGCCGTACTTGAGGATCACTGGCAGGTGCTTGTGGGCTTCGAGGCTCTTGAGACTCTTCTGCAGCGTCTCGGCCGCCTTAGCGAACGCTCGCTGGGTCACCTGGTACTGCAACGCGCGTAGCCACGTCTGCTTGCTCTTGCGGAACTTCTTCTGCATCGTCGCGAGCGTCTGCTCGACGTCGTCGTCCTCCTGCGCGCGCGCGTACAAGTCCACCAGGTGTAGGTACACGCGCTTCTGGTGGTTCACCTTGAGCGCGCTGTTGAATACGCGCAGGAAGCTCGCTTCGTCGCCGAAGTCGTGCTCCAAGTTCATGTACGCGACCCACACGTTCAGCTTCTCCTTCTCGTCGCGAAACGAGACCGCCGAGGTGGCGCGGATGGCCACATCGCGAGCCATGTCCACTTCCGTCAGCGACACGTGGAACGCCATGTACTGGATCCACAGGTACGAGCTCTGCGGCGACACGGCGATGAGACGCTCGTAGTCGTCGGCGCTCTGCGGCACTTCGTCGTTGCTGGCAAGCGCCTTCTCGCGCAGCGCAACCCACTCGTCGTTCTGCTTGCTGTGCTTCTTCTTGCTCTGCTTAGTCTTGGCGTCCTCCTCTTCGCCGTCGTCGTCCGACGAGTCCTCGTCGTCGGCGGCTTTCTTCTCCTGGTCCAGCACGTTCGCGAAGCCGTCCCACGTGAACTCGACCTGCGCACTCTTGCTCACCTCCATGTCTTCGTCGTCCGAGGACGTTTCGTCGTCGTCCACTTCCATGCCTTGTGGCTTGACAACCGCGACCTTCTTCTTTGGCTTCGGCGCAGACTCGGTCTTCGCCACCGCCTCTTCTTCCTCCGAGTCGTCCTCCTCGTCGACTTCCATCTTCACAGCCGCTTCCTCGTCGTCATCGCTGTCGTCTTCATCATCATCGTCCTCTTCTTCCTCTTCGGAGCTCGACTCCTCGCCGTCAAAGTACGACGGCTTCAGGCCGAACGAGACGCGGAGATCCTCGATCTTGAGGATCTTAGCCTTCACGTAGTCGCCCTCGGAGAACACCTGGTCGAGCGCCTGGGTCACCTTCTCATCCGCGATCTCCGAAATGTGGCAGAGACCGCTGATCGTGCTCTTCTCGATCTTCACAAACACGCCGTACGTCTGCACCTTGGTGATCGTGCCCTTGACCGTCATGCCTTCCTTCAGGTCCTTGAACTTGACTACCGCGACGTCGTCCGACACGACCGACGCCTTCAGACTCAGCTCGATACCGCGGTCCGACTTCTTCGTCACGCGACCGGCGACGAGCTTGCCGGGCTGGAACTCCGCCTGCGGGTCCTTGATGAAATCGTCGCTCAGGTCACGAAGCAGCACGCGTGCACTGGTCTCGCGGTTCACGCGCACAAAGCAGCCCGTGGTCGTCGTGGACGCGACGATGGCAGTCACGAGGTCGCCGACCTTGTAGTCCACGGCCGCAGCCTTCACGTACGCGGCTGGGTTCGCCAGCACATCCTCACGGAGCGACAAGTCAATGTTGTTGCTCCCGCTCGAGAGCACGACGCACTTGATGAACGTGCCTGCAGCGAAATGCGAAAGCTTGAGCATGTCGTTCTTCCACTGCGCCGGAGGCAGCAGCTCCGTGATGCACACGCGGCCGTACGAGTGCGAACCGAGGCGCACCATGAGCGAAGGGGGCTTCACAGCCGACACCTTGGTCGTGATCAGACCGTTCACGACCGTGCCAGCCTTGAGCGCACCAATCGCGACAGTCGAGCGAATCAACGATAGGTCCAAGTGGCTCTTGTCTTCGTCGACGCTCAAGATGTTGCACGTCACGCGCTTGCCGACTGGGAACTGCTCGCTGAACGCGCGAAGCACGTCGAGGTCCTTCGACAGCTCCAATGCACTGAGGAAACCGATCACGCGGTGGCTCAGACGCACAGTCAGACCATCGACCGACTGCTCAACGACAACACCGTCGACCGAGTTGCCGCTGCGGAGAAGCGAGCGACCGGCGCTGTTTTCCTGCCAGTCAGCGCGAACGAGGTCTTTCACCGTCTTGTCAGCAGCCAAGTCTTGCTTGCGCAGCGTCAGGTGGAGCGCGTGGAAGTTCGCAGGGTTGGTCTCACTCACAACCTTGCGCTGGTTGGCACCCTTCTGCAACACCGCCAGGATGCGACCCTCAACGACCATATTGACACTGAAGCGGTCGAACGGGTGAGGGTGGTCCTTGTCTTCGTCCACGTCCACGATCGAGACGGTCGCCACAACCTTACCACACTTCTTGCTGGTCTTCACCTTGATCTCCATCACGTTCTCCTTGATCACAGCGATTCGACCCGTGAGGATCTTGCCGAGCACCAGGTCCTCGCTCGTGTACTTTGGCAGAGCCGCGGCATCGCCTTCCTGACGCGCTGGACGGTTCTCCTTCTTCTTTGACTTGGTCACAAGCTCTTCTTCCTCGCGCACAAGCAGCGGGAAGTCGTCGAACGGGGTCTTCTTCGAGAAACTGAGAGAAGGTACCAACACGCGGCACGCAAACGTGCTGCCGAGTTCAAGACCAAGCGCGCTGCTCGAGAACGACGGACGCCAGAAGTCAGCGATCTGCACGACACCAAACTGCACCAGGTCCTTGTCCTGTGGGTCTGGGAACGAGACCACGACGTACTTTTCGCTAGAGTTCACAGCGATCACCGTGGCGCTCGCGATCTTGGCGCCGTTCGTCAGGCGGTTCTTCTGTTTGCGCGCCTTCTTTGATCCGTTCTTGACCATCGCGCTGTCGACGCTGCCGTAGTAGATGTTCTTTTCAAAGTCGTAGTCGACAAGGAGCAGCTTCACTTCGTCGCCTTCGTCAAATTCCTTGTCCTTCACGTCAGCGACGATCACTGTCGTGGTCACGTCGTCCTTCTCAAGCGCGAACACCGCACCGTATGGACGCAGACCGAGGAACTCGGCCTTCTCGGTCTTGCCGAGAGTGTACGCAGCGCACTCAGTCGAGTCCGACGCGGCTTCGTACTCGCGCAAGAACGACTGGAAGTACATTGGCATGTTCTTCACGCCCGTGAGCAACTGCTGGTGGCGGCGGAACCCGACCACGAACTGCTGCTTGTCCTTCTCGATCTTGCCAACGTGGCAGAGCACGGTCTCGCCGATCTCGAAGAGTCCGTCTTCGATTTCGGACAGGAACTTGTCGCTCAAGAACGCCTTTGGCGCCAGCGCAGTGAGGTTGTTCAGGAACTTGACGAATACGCCCTTGGTGGCGTGCACGGACGCCACGTAGCCAACGAGCGCCGCGTTTTCCTTGACGTCCTCAAAGGAAGCTGGGAGCACTTCACGCTTCGCAGCGAACTGGAGCAAGAGCGGCTTCTTCGAGAGCGTCAAGACGCTGTCGCGGGCTTGCGACACCACGAGCAGCGACTCCTTGATTACGTCGCCGGCCGTGTACTGCTTAACAAGCTCGTCAACAAGCGCAGTGTGGCGCGGGAAGTCAGTCAGCTGCACGAACGGGAGCACGGCTTCGAGGCCGTCTTCGGTCTGCACGCGGAGACCCGTGGCTTCAACGTCAAGCACTTTGACATTCTTGATGGTCTTGCCAATGTGCTCTGACTTGACGACTGGCTCGTTGTTCTTGTTCTTGCTATCCTCTTTCAGAGCACTGGCATTCGCGTTGAACGTGAGCACCAGACGCTGCTTGGCAACGTCGCAGCGCGTCACGACCGTCTTCACGACCTGACCGAGCGTGTACGCTTCTTCGAGGTTCTCAACGCCGGCCTGACGCAAGAGGCCAGCTGGGACAAGACCGTACACGCCGTTGTAGAAGCTCACGACGACGCCGTACTCGGCGATCTTCGTGATGAAACCGTGGGCGGCACGACCCATGGTCGCGTCTTCGTAGGACGCGAGCACTGGCACTTCCGAGGTCAAAAGCGCCTTCTTCATGGTCAAGTACGTCTTTTTCGACTCGAGGTCCACACGTAGCACGCGCGCCTCGACCTTCTTGCCGACCTGGAACTTGCCGCCATTCTCGCCCTTCTTGCCAGCCTTCTTCAGCGCCACGAACGGAGGAACGTGCTGCGACGAGACCACACCGCGCACGCCTTCGCTGATCTCGAGCAGAATACCCCACGGTTCAATCGCCAGGATCTTGCCGCTGACCTTCTCGCCAGGAATCAAATCCACGTGACGCAACACGACCTGACTCAGCGACGACTGCTTCAGGCTCACGTTCACGAGTCCGTCGAAAGGAGCGAAGCCGATGACGCGCGCAGGGACCTTCGCCCCAACCGTGAACTTCTTCTCAAGCTTGTCGATGCGCGCGTCCGAGACGTTCGAGATGTGCACGTACGCAGGCGTGAACGTCTTCCAAGTCGCCTTCTTTGGCTCGTCGGACTCTTCGTCGACGTCCATGGCGTCGTCATCATCGTTGGTCGCAACCTTCTGCAAGGAAAGCATCATGCCGATGGCCTCGTCAATGCGTTCCACGGTAGCGTCTTCGATCACATCACCGATAGCGAAGCTAGGCTCCGACACCTTCAAGTGCACGACGTGCGGCGCCATGGAGAGCGTGATCTGCTTGCTCACGTAGTCGATGCTGATGATACGCGCACGGCCCTTGAGACCCTTCTTGTACGCGTCTTCCCAGCCGTGCTGGCACGGGTTGCTCATGTGGTTCTGCTCGACCGTGGCGTTGAAGAACGTGAGGAAGTTGACGCTCAGACCGTTCTTGAGCACTTCCTCCACACGCACGTTGAGCAGCATGCCAGGCACCAGCTGCTTCACAGTGAACGAGTCGCCACGCGTGACTGCCTTGACCACTTGAGCGCGGTCTGGGGTCACAGTGGCAGTCGACGTGTGCAGGTTCACGGAGATCACAGTCACGAACAAGTGCTGACCCTTCTGCGGAGTGATCTCGGCCGTTTTCAGCTCCTTCAGCGGCACAAAGGCATTCAACCCGCGCACGCCAAGGTTCACGATCGCGCCGTGGTCTTCAACGGACGCGACCGTACCGTGCAAGGTCATACCCTTGTTGACCGACTGCGGCACGAGCTCCGCGTGCAACAGTGACGTGCGGAGCGACAGAGAGATCTGCTTGCCCTTGGATTCCTTCGCGGCGCTGAGCACCACGCACGGCACGAACTGTCCGACCTGGAAGAGCTGGTTCAGCGGTGCGAGTTCCTCGTCCTCATCGCTAACCTTCGCGGCGCCGAACGACGCGCCGGGGGCCACCATGCCAGGTCGCTTCTTCTGCTTCTTCTCCGCTTGCTTCTGGTGGTACGCGAAGAACTCGTCCGAGCACTCGGCGGCGCTCACGATGCCATTTAATTTATTCGGGAGACTGATCAGCAGCTCGTTGTCGTTGATCTGGCGCACGCAGCCGAAGAGCAGCGCGCCCTTGCGCAGCGACCGGAACGTGATCGCAACCGCCGTGGTTTCCTTTGCCTCGGCGACCGCGGCAGACGCAGCCTTGGCGTCGACCTTGGGCTTCTTGACCGTCTTCGCCTTGCTCTTCTTCTCAGCGTCGGCGGCGTCCTTGGCCGCGGCGCGCGCGACGCTCTTCTTGCCGAAGAGCGCGTCGGCGCCTGTGTCCTGGTCTTCGTCGACTTCAAGGCTCGCGGCGCTGCTGTCGAGCTTGCGCTTCTTGGCGACCTTCTTGTCCGCTGCTACTGCCGCCACAGGCGCAGCTGTCTCCGGCGCCTTCTTGCCACGCGGGAAGCTCTGCGTCGCTACCATCCTGTCTGTACTGCTTGCTAGTGTAGTGGACGGACGGAGCGATCGATCGATTGACTTGATGCAAGGGCTCTTCGTCCTTGCAACGTTTCGGGACGATTGGTTGGTTGGAAGCCTGGTGGTTGAGGCACGAATCGTATTTAGCGGGGACTATGTCGGTTGGTGCAGCCTTCATCTCCAGCTTTCTCAAGGGTGGAAAGGGCTGCTCTTTTAAAATAGCGAATCAGGGTTATCGGTACGCTTCTGTCATAGAGTACACAAGGTGGCTCAGTATGACTATGTGAAAGCGCTCTGTACGAAATCGTAACCAAAAGCGAAAGCAAGTAAAAATGCAATCTAACTGGTAACTGAAACTAGGTTGGTTACAAGTTAAAAAACAGGTTCCACCGAATCTTCACTTTTTATAAATGATACCGGTACTTTACCGGTATTTAAGGACAATTTCGGAGTGATGTATATACGGCGAGTGATGGTGTGTCTGGATTTACAGTTAAGAAAAAAACGGATCTGCCCATCATGGTCATTCAGCCACGCTTCAATCGCCTATTGCCATCTCGATCCGAGAGCTCCTCTCTGAACTTGCTATCCAGCGCATTCGATGCATCACCATATCGTCGCCGTTCAAGTAGTCGGTCTACTTGCTGTTGTGGTGTGGCATACCCGCAGAGCGCTTGCTCGTCTTCACTCGCCACCCACGCGCTCATCTCGCACGGGTACTGCTCCTGGTTCTGCTCTGCTGAGACGCGCAGCAGAGTCACTTGCACTCGAACGCGGAGCACCTCGTTTACGGCGCACACGCCTGGGATCTCGTTCCGGCGGTCAGTTGAATCGCAGAGCAACTCTGCGCGAAGCAGCATTGAACGTAGCGCGTGCACTGCGTACCTGCCTTTGAACGCCTTTGGGAACTGGAAGCGGCAGATCGGACACGTGTTTTGAACGCGCAGCCAGGAGCGAATGCAGCGCGAGTGGAATATGTGGCCGCACGGAAGGTGCATTTGGTCACCACCGTTATCTTCCACTGCCGACGGGGACTCGGACCCACCCAGACAAATGCTGCATTCGAAACTCGAGACTTTGTCGCCGTGCACCACCTGGCAGTTTGCCTCGAGGTGGTCCAGCACGGACTTGTCAGCTGGAGACGTGGACTTGAGTCGAGGCGTGACGTAGTTCATGACGAACGTCAGCCAGCTGGAGGTCCGGAGCATCCGGAGAATGTCGCAGACTGCCGCGTTGTCCGGCGCGCGATACTGGACGTCGACGCGCACTGTGATCTCCATTGTTTATGTTGTGGGCTTGCTGCTGCTAGACTCTCTTGTGCTCTTGTGCTCTCCTTGATGCCAATCGGGGAATGACAAGTCAACGAGAAGAAGCGCCTTCTTCGAGCTTTTGGGGGGAAAGGGTGCGCGCTTTCCAGTAGAGAGCTAGCTGCCTGTCCCACTCACCATTGAATTCTGCCGGACCAAAGGAGCAGTCGCGCGCAAAGGAGACTTCAACTGGGGGGTTGTCTTGTGGGTTCAACCACTCGAGTCGGAATACTGGCGTGATGGGCAGAGGATGACTGACTGGATGGTCAACTCTTTTGCGTTCTGCGTGCAAAGGCAGCCGTGTCGACTGCCGAGTTGTCGCGGAACCTACTCTCCAGAGAAGAAACGCGTGGTGGCTGGAGCTGCCACGTCGTGACTGCTCGCTATCTGTTGCTCATGGTTCCGCCGGCAGCCATGTCCCAGTCCGCATGCCTTTCCTTTTTTACTCACTCTGCGGGAAACCGAGTACTATATGTAAGTATTGTACTGTATATACTACCAAACATGAAGAAACACATTGGTCGTGCCGTGTTCTTCACCGGTTCTACTTTAGTACTGGTCTAGTGTGTCTCTTGGTGCGTTGATGCTCTTCATGCAAAGAACCACGTGAAATCCCACCGTGTACTTGGAGCAAGAACCCTGGAGAGCAAAGCTCACTTTGCGTCATGGGCGTTGCGCTTTTCGCCAGTAATACGGTAATAACGATCACCAAGGGACGAAATCCGTGGACTGATTTTTGACTGATAGCTGATCACAGACTCGATCACTGACTGTACATGTACAGTACGTTGCCATCACGTCTGAGCTTCACTGCAACACACCAAAACTCTTGGGCGGGCTGTTTGTGGCCCACAGCCAACGCGCAGCGCAGCACGGTTGATACCAATACTGTTGTCAGCATCCAACCGCAAAGTCAGAGGCATGATTACTGTTCCCAGTGCCACTGTGCCAACGCAGACACGTATCGCTCATAATCAGAGCAGTACAGCAGTCGCGCAATTAGAGAGCGGTATGTGCTCTTATGAGATCATTGTTGAGAGATCTCTTATAGGCGACATTTCTACACTGATATCAAGTCGAATTTGACATACAAGTTCAATATACAAATTCGACTGCTTTTTGTCTCACCAAACGGTCCTGTTCAATTCCGGATTGCCCAGCGGGTGTATCTTGATATTTGTATGGGGTAGCTTGTCCTTTCTAAATCGGGAAGGTACACGGTTTTAATCGAAAATGGGATGAATGATACAAACATCAGAATATGTAACAAGACCTCCAGCAAACACCCAAGTCTTTCGGTTGAGACTTTCCGAAACAAAGTTATTATGACACAGAAAGTATCAACACGGAAGTCTTGAGGATCATGTACAGTGAAGTGCTGCCTCCTGTTCGTCTGAGAGAATTCGGGTATTTGCATCAGCCTCACGCTTTCCGCAGGTGATCCAAAGTACGAAGTACCTATTTGAGTGTCAGGCATATCGGGATCGAGAAAAGAAAAAGAAGAGCATATTCGCAATTCTCCTTTCTCAAAGATGAACAATCTGAAATCTGGCCTCTTCGGAAACCAAGCAACCCGCGCGTGCACACACTCCCGCGAAGTACTCAGTGGCGCAAGCGAGACTCTTCCGCCGGGAGGAGAGGCAACGGAGCTTGCCTCCTGCGCAGTTGAAGCAGTCAAAGTTACTGCACACCCAGAACAGAATCCCATTCGGAAACTTGCCGACGTGAGGAAAAGAAGCTAGGACCGCACACATTTCGTCGACGGAAGCAACCCCTTTAAAGTCGCCGTAGCACCTTTGAAAATTGTCATGCGTCCGCAAGGACAACGGCGGGTTATCTCTGAAGAGTATTGAACATAGAGCAGCAGAAACCAAGAAGAACGACCATATTCGCATGCTCAAACTGGGATTTGTATAGGTTTGATATTGATATTGACAGTATGTTCTTTGTATTACTCGGATGCGAGGACCGAGTCCAATCAACTTCTAGCAAGTCGAACGGAGGCTTAATTTCCAACGCCATGCACGAGCGGTGGGCCTCGTCATCGCCAAAGTGTGTAACAGATTCGACCGGTTTCTGGGATCCCACACATGCCAAATCGTTGGTCTTCCCAGGTTCCAGGTTCTAACTTTGAAGTAGCAAAACGTCAAATAAAAACATCTGAACTTACAGTCTCCGCCACAACCGCGATCCCCCACGTCGCTTGTTGATTTACAAACTATTGTTGGCGAATTGACTGCGGTGGTCTGTGCGAATGTGAGTGTGCTTCGCTTGTCTAGTGCTAGAGTCACCAGCTATTACATGTGCTTCTTGAGTGGCTTCAATGCGAAAAAGCGTATCCTCCCTTTGGTATTTTGTTGTGTAGGCCGTGACGGGGCGTCACGTAGCACGTGCAGCAGAGGAAGCTAGAAACTTGGCGTCGAGTCTTGGCGTGCTTGTTGGCACGCACGCTGGGTTTCCGAGGAGCGGGCAGGAGCAAGGGCTCTGGCTTATCAGGCAAAATAGACTGTGTATTTATTGGGTAACAAATATACAAACATATGAACTAAAGTATGCACGCTGTTGTAACCTGGTACAATAGCCTTGTGAGACCACAACGAGTGGCTCTCGCGAACTCGCGAACGCACGACATTCGTGCAACATCACCATGATGTGTCTCGAATGACAACATCATGGAGAGTGTGTGTCATGACGCGATGGCCCCATTACATTGACCGTCCGGCCCAGACCAAGCCAGACCAGACCAGCTCGACGACCGACAACCGCCGAAGCGTGGCGAAGAGCATGGACTCGTCGCTACTACATCACAGAAGGTGCTACAGTTTCGTCAGATGCCCAATGCTTGAAGCAATACACTGTACGCCCGCAAAACCAAAATCTAAGGATGGCGCTTTTTGGACACCTGTTGCAAGGGTTTCGGAATTGATTGCCCCTTCCTCCCCTTGGCCTTCGCTCGTGTGTGTTGACCGCTCGCTCTTGGGCACACTGCGTCCAAGGAGAGACCAAGGGGGCGAGGCGAGGCAAATGTCAACGGACCGAGAGGAGGCAGCCTCCAAGTACAGCCGATCGAAGAGTTCATTCTCCAATCTGCCGCGTCCAAGACAAGCGCAGCGACAAAAAAGCAATGGTGCGTCTGTACGCTCTGGCAGCGCTCGCGCTTGTGCTCGTGTCGGTGCCGATGGCCAGTCTCCACGCTGCTGAGAACGCCGCGAGCCCTGTGCCTGAAGACACCATTGACGCCACTCGTCCACCACCCCCGCCACCCCCATGTCGATCGGCGTCTAAAAAGCCATCAGTATCGAGCGACTCTAGCATCTTCCACCACCAGGTATCGCGCTCGCAGTCTATGACGCTGGTAGTGAGTAGCGCATGTGCGTGTGCGTGTAGTAAGGCATTCGCACGCGCACCAATTATCGTTTGAGTTTTTCTAAGAATTCCCAGTGTTGCAATCAATTGAGATAGCTATGCGTTTGCATCTCCTTTCAATTCGTGAAAGTTTCAATTATATAGGAAAAACGACGAGCTCATATTCCAGTTGAAGAGCTCAGCCTGTTCAGCGCTCTGCCGGATCCATGCATCCATTTCCGATGGTCGACGCCCTGCGCATCGGTTTTTGAAATGTGGCACGAAACTCGCTAGAATTTACGAAATTGTTTCTAAAAGCGACGAAAGTATGTCCGAATTTTTTTTCGTAAATTTAGCGGTACTATATCAGAGAACGTTTTCAAAATGTCCACGGTTTTAAGAGAATTTCGAGCATTATTTGCTCAACTTTCTTGCCAATTATTGTGTCCTTTTATACTTTTTCTTTCGAAATGTCGTCCACGCGTGAACTCCCACGAAATACGTATAGACATTCGAGACTGGCTGGCTAGGACGAACCAATTCCTGTGCTCGCGTGGAGTCAACGTCAGTCTCTCGAAGCAACCAGCACACAGAACCTCATTTGAACCGATTGACGCGAGGGAAACTGCGGTTGCGAGACCATTTCGTTGGTGTTTGCGCGGTGAGGACAATGTTGTACGCGTGGGGATCAGCGTAAAACAGACGTGCGCGCCTATGCGTTCGCAAGGATGACGGTGGGATACATTTTGACTTGGTCGCATAGTGCAAAATATTGTTGAGAGGCAAAATTCACACTAAAACGCACAGACAATTATGTTGAGAAGGTTTCGTTTCGATAGCACCTCTGTTCCAGAAGCACTTTCAAATTCTCGCCCATTTACAGTTTATTATCTATATCAGATGTTCAAGTCCATCCAGAAAAGCGAAAAAATTGCCGAATTTGGTTGACATCCCACGTTCAACTTGGTGTTGTCCTGTTGTTGGGATCTTCTCAGACTCCCGCCAGCCTTTCTGTTATTAGAGACTGAGCCTTCGAGCTCACAGCCCCACCATGCGGTCTCGTTTTTTTATATCCATCCAACCAACCCATAGACCACCCTCCACGCTCGCATGGGCTGACACTACAAAAGGAATGCCGACTACATGGGCGGGCTTCTTGAATGGTTTCAATACGGAAGTGCAACTCGATACTCTCTCTGGTGTTATTTGCTGTGCTGGAGGAACAGATCTCACACAACTGGCTCGGCAATCAAAGTGAAGGTTACCCAGTCGCCACAACTGTATTGTCCATACTGGATACATATACAGTACGGGGACACAAATTCTAGGAATGATATTTGTTGGACACCTGTTCTAAGAGCTTCGAAATGTTTCCTCCTATGGCGTGCTCTTGTGTGTCCCTAGGCTGAGTCTTTGGGCCGCCAACAACAGAGAGGCAGGTCTGTGGTCCAGGGAAACAGCCTCCGGGCATCCATCCAAGAGCTCATTTCCCAATCGACCCCGTCCAAGAGAAGTCACGAACAAGAGAAACATGGTGCGTCTGTACACTCTCGCGGTGCTCGCGCTCATGCTCGTGTCGATGCCGATCACCAGCCTCCACGCTAATGACAGCGTCCAGACCACGACTCATGTGCCATCCACCCTTGAGCGAACCTCGATCCGTCCACCTGGAGGCCCCAAGCGACAGCTGAAAGAAGAGGACGCTCCGGCCACAACCCCTGTGCCTGTTACTATCGACCGAATCAGAGGTCGTAAGCCACGTGGCCCGAGGTTGCTTGAGGAGTAAGACATCATCACCAATCGACTTTGAAGCCATTCGTTCATTCCGCAAGTGATCCAGCAAAGTGCAGCAAATACCTGATCCGTTTGCAGTCGCTGACGCCAGCAGTGACTGGTTCACGTTCGTAACGCACGTCGTTGTACAAACACGCATTTTTGGCTGAGTTCCTCCAATATATTTTGTTTTCTAATAACCAATGAGATACGTTTTCTGATGGCGACGATGATGTTCATTTTCGGTTTGACTCTGCAGGTCCTGAAACAACTTAAGGTTAATAATGCGTTTGAAATCGTGGACGGGCACAATAATTGGCCCGCAATTTTTATTATTATTTATTTTATTTCAATAAATAGATTACAATCTATCAATCAAGCGTTCCCACGTCTTGTATTGGAAAATGTCTCGCTGTTTTGCCAGACCTCTCGATTTTTCCTCATAATTGTGTGAAACTAAGCGGGAATAGCCATTACGATAAATACCATATACATCTACACGATAAATGTTACGATAATTCAATCATCTTGTGTCGTGTTCGATGTGCTTCTGACAACCTCAGTTGATGGCGTTACGGAAAAGACCCGGTTGCAAATGCCAGGCTATTTTTAGGTAACTCCAATCCGGACATTTTGTTGATCCCGTTTTCATATAACTACGATAATAGCCATTATCTCCGAAGATAATGGCTATTATCTCGCCATCGAACACGGCCTAAAGTTTCAATTTTGGAGTCCATTGCAAGATTCACCCTGTTCTAATAGTTGAAAGTGTTATTAATAATAGCAGTCTGCTATTTTGTTGTGTTCTTACTTGGCATGGCACCATGTCACCCACTGGGATCAATCTACTGTATCACTGACCCCACCCCACCCCGGACTGCCTCCGCGATTGGCCGCAATCGTTCGAGTTTTGATCTCTCGTTGAGCGCTCTTGGGCGGCGATCATTGCTGTCGCCAACGCCCTGAAGGCGCAATGCTCGGCGCCTCCATTGCTCTCTCGCATTACAGTACCGGTACCGGTACTGTTTCAGTCAATAAATCCGAACGGCGCTCTATTAAGGTAGTGTATCCATTTCCAATGGCCGTCACATCGCGCTTTGCAAAAAGACTGTTGAGAGTCGTATTTTGGAATATGGCCACTTTGATTGCTCAAACGAAAAAGTGCCAAATTCCAAAACCCGACATGAATGATCCTGTCTCATCTGGCTGGCACACAAATATTTTCTGTTAGCAACTGGCATACTGTACCAGTACGGTACTCTCCAATTCAATATCAGTGCCTTACCAGAAAGAGGGTCCACTGAGGTCCAATGCCTGGCGGTTGGCTGGTTCCTCTCCTCTTACAAACAGGACACCAGCTGCTCTTCCGACCTCCACAAGCTCACGAGCCATTCTGGATTTTTCCCCTTGACAACAAGCACAACAGGCGGATCCCAAGACAGACCGCACCGAATATGAACGAAGTCTCCATCCGCATGGAGCTACTCTACCGAGTGCGCGAGGGCGCCGTAGTGCGCGACGTGCTCGAGCTCTTCCGAGCGCCGACCTGGGTGCGCTTCGTCATGCGCTTCGTGGCGCCGCGGTTGAAAGAGGCGTCGCCCGTGCACAGCTCGGTCCTCGCGACGCTGGAGCAGGAGTGGAGGATACCTGGCAGTCGGCTGGGCGAGAGCACTGTCAACGCCACCCCAGGTTGTGTCATCTGCATGACCGACGTGGTGAATGAAGAAGACGCGGTGGTGGCGCGACTGCCATGCGGACACGAGTACCATTGCCGATGCGTTCGCTCGTGGTTCCAGCAGCGCAGCTCCTGCCCCGTGTGCCGCCACCAGTTCCCGAAAGCGCTCGCTGGCAAGTTCGTGCTTCAGAGAATGGATTCAACACTGGTACTCGAACACGCCCACTCTGGTCTTCCGCTGAACGAGATCCCCTCCGCCCCCATTGCGAGCAGTCGCGTCCGAGCCATCGTGAGTGTGCAGCTCCTGCAAGCGACAGCAGACATGAACGAGAGCAGCTTCCCCTGCCAACTGAACGCGAGCATGGTTGGCGCCAACGGAGAGCACTTCTACGATCTCAAGCATCCAGCGTCCCCAACGGCAGTCGATCAAAGCGACCGAGATCCGACTGAGAACCTCCAAGCATGTAACGACTCGACGTGTCGAGGAAAGCGAGGCGGACGCAAGTTGCTGCATTGCACAGACGACACGAGCAACAAGCGCCGTTGTAGCAACAGTTGAAACTTAGATCATGTACATAATTCATTATAACAGTTGAAACATGGTGACGGAGAAGTCCAAGGTTGCCATGTTGGATGGTTGACGGCACGAAGCATCGAGCAAGTTGCTCGCATCAAGTGGTTCGTGCGATGCGACCATTACGAATCACATCACAGACTGGAGAGCCCGCACCCATTGCGGCCGCCAGTCATCACGCGCGAGTCGCGTGATTAAGTTCAGTCGAAGAGCTCTGCTTGGCTGCACGATTCGTCGTGTCACACCTGCACTTGCAATGATCGTCCCGTTTCTGTTCGCCCAGTTTCAACCTCAGATCTCAGAATTCGCCACCTACAATATCCCGTTCAAGTATCGATCTACTCGAGTTAGCGATACAATTGGGGGAAATATGCCGCATCAAATGTACTTTCGCAGATACTGCGCACTTTCTCTCCCACTTCAATATTGATGTCTGCTCTGCAAAAAGACGAGCCATCGGAGCTCCTCGCAGTCATCAGCACCGCAATTGGCTCTTTTTGGCCAAAAGCCGGAAATCATTACGCCATCATGAAATGAATCATTACGCCACCACAACCATGCGCTTGAGGATGACTGGTAGCAGACAGTCAGTCATCTCAGATCATAATACGCGGCCTGTGATGACCGGCAGGTCTTGCTTGGCGATGACTGCAAGGGGGATCCTCTGCAAAGGTTCATGTGAAGTGAAGGAGGGGGTCGCACGTGGCGGGAGTGTGACTGTGCCTTCTGAAAGGAGGTCTTACCGGCAGATGACTGCACGAGAGGAGGTCGTGGTGGAGATGACTGCTGTGCTCAAGCGAGAAGTTCAAAGCAAGCGGCGGGTATGGCAGGGGGTCTCGGATGACTGCGCCTTCCGGCTGTCGAATGTGAAGGCAGACGCATTTTTATGGCGTGGACGCGGTCATCAGCGACTCAACCCCCCATTATTCACTGGATGTTCATGTTGCAGCGCACCCAAACGATCGTGCAGTGTATCACTGTACAGTACTGTATGACTTGGCTCACCGTGTTCGTTTGCATCTGGTGTCGCCTCGTTGAGATGAATGGTGCTCATCTCGTTGTGTTGTTTTATCGAAGACCACACGCAGTGGGCGGACTGTGAATTGACTCACCATTCATTGAAATGGACGGTTGCGGGTGAGAAGCCCGGCTGAGCAAACGCGTCTCGACTGTCGAAACGGAGGACGGCTCGCAAGAAATTCTGAACAAGAAACACCAAATCGATGAGCGTCTGATCTGATCCTCTCGCTTTGTTTGGGCTCACTTTTGGACTTGGAAGCTTGCGCCAAGAACCAAGAACGCATGACTGCCAGTCATCCTGGATGGGCAAGAGGTTGAAGTGGAGTTCCGCATCAACCAGTCATCCCGTGAGAAAGGCGGCGACTGCTTGTTGCAAAGCCGGGCCGTTTTGGCGACTTACCACAAAATAATGAACCATTTTGTACGGCCGAAAAGATCGCGCCTGCACTTTCTGCCGAATGTGCCACTTGCCTGTCTCGGTTATGGATCCAGTCCAGGCAGTCAACACTGCGCGTGTCGACTGCTTCTGTGAAATTGTCATTTCTCACATGCCCGTCCAGTGCCCGCCCACACCTCGCCCACTCGGTTCATTCATCAATTTGGCAAGCAGAAAGCAGAGCAGATCACTTATTCACAATGGAGCTGGCACTGCGCGTGAACGTCCAATACGCCGCGCCTCCAACGGCGTCAGTACGACAGGTGCTGCAGATCTTCCAGCGTCCAGGATGGGTGCGCTACGTGATGCAGCACGTGACGCCGCAGTTGCGGAACGTCGCGCCGACCGACAAGACCGTGCTGGCCGAGCTCACGAGTCAGGCACAGCCATATATATTTGGCGACGACAAGCAGGTTCTTGCAGGGGACGATAACGACGGTGGGCCCTGCTGCGTCGTGTGTCTGTGCTCCATCGAAGAGCTCCAAGAGGTCGTTCGACTGCCGTGCTTGCACTGCTTCCACATCGACTGCGCGCGCTCGTGGCTGCAGCGCCGCAGCACGTGTCCGTCCTGCCGCCATCAACTGCCCAAGGCGTACACGGGAAAGTACACGGTGCTGTCCATGGACTCGGGCTTGAAGCTCAAGAAGGAGTACGAAGACCTGTCGCTCGCGGAGATCCTGGAGCTGCGCGTCGGTGCGGATACGGTGAACGCTGTCGTGTTGGTCAAACTCTCGCAGAAAAGTGCTGAGCAGCCAGTCTCCTCGCCTGTGAGTGGCAGTTCGTGCGTCATCAGCGCGCACTTGGTCCAAGCGGATGGCGGAAAACTCTGCGACGACGAGCTCAGCGCGATCAAGATGTTGCAGGTTTAAAACAGGGAGCTTGCAGCACGAGCGAATGGAATGAATCAGCGGCGGCTGCAGGGAAATCAATGTACAAGTAAATTAGTTAGTCAAGCGCAAAAGCGGATCGAAACACACGCACAATGTCAATGGAAGCAGACGATCGCGCAGACGAAGGACGCGAGGCAGGGTGACGTAAAGCATGTCGGAGCCAGTCATCGCGTTTCATTGTAATGTAGTGCATGTAGAAAACAAGAAAATGTGAAACTTCACCTCAAGAAGTGCGCCCCTCCATTCGTCAGTCGTCGTGAAAAGAGAGAGAGAGAGAAGTCGATGAAACTGATTGGGACCCAGCCAACTGCTTCAGCCTGTGTGTATATTCTTGGGGTTTGCCGACTTCTCGCGACTCCACTCACTCGCCAGTGCTGAAGGAAAGCGAGCAAGCTCTTCTCCAACTGTTGTTTGCTCTTCGCGTGGGATGGCATGGACCTCTATGAAGCCTGCGAGAATGGCAACGAGGAGCGCGTCGTGGAGCTACTCGTCTTTGGCGAAGACTGGATGGGGAGGCACCTTGCAGCGCTCGAGAGGGACGACCAGCACCGCTCCAGCATCTTCAGCTCGCAGCTGGAGAAGAACGAGAGTTCCTCGGCGCTACGGATGGACTCGGGGATGGGTGACGCGATCTCAAACACTTTCATGACCGCTGCTGCAGCGGCCGCGACCTCGGTGGGACTCGTGCTCTCGCCTCGAGAGATGCTTCAGGCGCGCGGGACTGCTGGCCGCACGCCGCTGCACGCTGCCTGCATAGGCGGACAGGTCGGCGTCGTGCGTCTGCTGCTGGGCGAGCCGTGCATGGTGTACTTTACAAGCCGGACCAAGCAGGAGACCAAGAATATGTTGGTGTCATTGCAGAAGGAGAACGAGCAAAGCCAAATGAAAAATGTCAGCAATGACCCCGTGCTCTTTGATGTCAACATGGCGACGAAAGACGCCGGGGATGACCTTGTGCCGGTCGCGGTTGTGCAGTTCACTGCAGAGCGGTCGATCGCACCACAGGACCTGCTTGGCGGCAAGAAGCACGTCGACGACTTTGGAAACACGGCACTACAATGCGTGAGCTGCTTTGGCTGCGGCTCGAGCGAGCGACACATCGACGATGGGCTGGAGATCACCAAGCACCTGCTCGTCCACGGCGATCAGCCGAACCTGCCGAAGTTCGCGGACAAGTGGACGCCACTACACTGGAGCGCGTACAACGGCAACCACGAGCAAGTGGCGATTCTGCTCAACCCGACACAGTTCATCGGCGACGAGCGAAAAATTGGCAAGACGCAGTTTAGCATTCCGCTGCTCGTCAACAGCGACAACCTGTTCCCCGTGGACATCGCAGGTCGAAGAGGACTCATGATGCTCCGAGAGCGAGCCGAGCTGCGTCGAGACCAGCTCCAGGGCAACACCAGCGAGTACGCGACTTGGCGCCTTCGTCTCAGCCACGTCGAGACGCTGAGGAACTTCACGCGGGACTTCTTGGAGAATGCGAGTCAGCTTGTGCGCTACGTCAGCGAGATGAACGAGCGGCTACCGGTACTGCTGTTGAGGGACAAGCAAGCCAAGAAGAAGCGATTCATTTGCGCGGACGGGATCCGGTACGGTCAACATCTGTTGTACTGGGCGGGGTGCTTTGGCTTGGTGAGCGAGGTGCGCGCCTTGTTGGAGCTGAAAATGGAGGTCGGTGCATCGGAAACCTCGACCATGGGGGCTAGTCAACAGCACGCTGTCCATGTGGGTTCTGTCGAAACAACAGCTCACACGCAGAGCGTGCATCTACAGCCACTCTACGTCTGCTCGTGCGAGGAAAACAAGCGCCAGTCGGTTCTGCACGCAGTCGCGAGCCACGGGCAACAGGAAATCGTGACGCTGCTCCTGGGCAAAATGCTCTACGACCAGCAGCACCCTTCGGTCGGGTTACTCTCTCAACTCCAGAACGCGAAATCCCAGAAGAACCGAAACTTTCGCACGAAGAAGAACTTGATCGCCCCCAGCAACTCGAAAGACGAAGGGCAGTCCGAGCGCTACAATGGTGGAGCGACCACGGAGAGCGCGAAACTAGCTTCCATTGGCAGAGGTGCTGGACAACTCCACAACAAGCTCAATGTCCTGGAGCTTCTTGACGTGGGCTGGCGCAACTACAGGAACGAGTCACCGCTCTTCCTCGCAGTTCTATACTTGCAGCACAGCGTCGTGATGATATTCGCGCGTTTGCTGACGACCGAGAGTCTTGCCTGGGAGCTGGCAAACTGCAACGTCGAGGGCTCGTACATCCACCACGTCGCCGACGACTTATCGCGCCAGGTGCTAGGCATCAACAGCCACCAAAAAATGGTTTTCGCCGAGTACGTGATGCTCTTTGACGGCATCAAGAAGAAGCAATTCAAGGAGACCATCATCGAGACCATCCGCGAGGAGAGTCCGATCACGCCGCCGCTTGTCGTGACTCGCACAGGGAAGCGAGTACGCGCTGCTTCCTGGTGGTCTTTGCTGCGGAGAGCGTCGCAAACGGACTACCTCGTCATCGGGGCGATTGACAGCGTGCTTGTGCGCCACGCGGGGGCTCTGCAACTCAAGATCAAGCACCGCGGCTCGACGGTCCGCTCCAAGTACAACGCCAGCACGCCGCAGCTCTTTGAGCCGTTCCGATCTCTCCAGCGTCAGCAGGTCGTGATGGACATCATCCAGAAAAACGTGCAGTTGAAGAAGCACCTGAAGAAAGGCAACCTCAAGGCGATTTTTCCGCTTCACGACGCCTCTGGCTGCAAAAACATCATGCGCAACTGGGTCTACACGGATGAGCGGAAGCGCGTCTTCCAGCCGTTCACGGGCAACAGCTTGCAGCAGTTCCTGTTCGAGAAGCGCACGCACCAGTACGAGATGCTCTGGCCGCTGCTGACGTATTTCGGCGAGAAGCACGCGTTCTACTACGCGTTTGTGATCTTCTACTCCGTGTGGCTGCTGCTCATCGCAGTCCCTGGCGCGGTCTGCCAGCTGCTGTCGTACTTCGGGGGCATCTACTTCCTCTCGCCGCTCTACGCTGTGATCGTGTCGATCTGGGCGACGCTCATGGTCGAGCGCTGGAAGCGCAAGAAGAGCGAGATCCAGATGAACTTTGGCAACTTTAAGCGCAACCGAAACGAAGAAGCCCCCGGGTTCTACGGGGACTTCCAGGTCGAGACCATTGAGAAATCGATTGTGGACATGAAATTCCCAAAGTCGCTGCAGCTTCTCCGCATCTACTGCGGCATCCCCGTGCTCCTCACGATGGCGTCGTTTGTCGTGATCATCTTCATCAGCGTCAAGGTCACGACTGCGTCGTCCGACATTGTGTTCAAGGCTCCAAAGTGGATCCCTACACGCATGTTGCCGTACGTGATTCCATTTCTCAACGCCGTGTCAATGCTGATCCTCGATAACCTGTACACCCATGTGGCATTGGCGCTCACGCTGTGGGAAAACCACCGAACAGTGTGGCAGTACGAGTCGATGCTTGCGGCGAAGCTCTTCTGGTTCAAGTTCCTCAACGCCTTCATCTCGCTCTTCTGGGTCGCGTTTGTCGACAATGATGCCGCAGCATTGCGGAAACAGCTGATCATTGTCATGGGCGTGCGGCAGATCTGGTACATGTTTATCCGGAACATCTATCCCCTGCTCCTTGTGCAGCAGCGGTGGAAAGGGATCGGCTTCCACTTGAACTCCGCAACTGGGAAGAAAGGCGCCTGGTTCACGTTTACGAGAGAATGGTACAACGCCGAGCTTCCTGGGGATGCTGATCACGCGCACGCAAACAAAGCCGCTCAATCAGTGCCATCGCTAGTGCTCATGCAGGAGATGATGCTCCCGCCGGACTTCCTCATGGGCAAGCAAATGGAGATCGTGCTTCAGTTCGGATACATCACGATGTTCGTGTCGGTGCTGCCAGTTGGTCCGCTCTTGGCGCTCATCGGCAATGTGATCAACACGCGCTTGGACGTCATTTGCTGTACTCAGGTGAAGCAGCGTCCTCCTTTCGAGAGCGAGACCGAGGTGTCCACGTTCATGAGCATCTTGGAGCTCATGAGCTTTGCCGCCGTCACAGTCAATTGCGCGGTGCTGTTCTTCACGACAAAGAGCGATCTCGAGAGTCTACTCAAACTTGCGTCGAGCAACTGGACAGACGACTCGGCGTTCTACCTCAAGAAGCTCTGGATCCTGCTGGTGATCGAGCATATTGTGCTAGGTGCTAAGGCGCTGCTCTCGCTCACCATCGACGACTCGGCGACGTGGGTACAAAATGACGAAGGCCACAACGATGACGAAGAAAAGAAGAACAGTCAGCGAGATCACGAGACAGCTCGACCAGCTGATGATCGTCGGACAGCAACACCGGGTATTGAGCCATCATCAGAAGTGCAGGAGCCACTCGGCTCAGACTACGAACACCTCGTCGATGAGCTGCTGGCGGAGGCGATCGACTGGAAGAAAGGGGGTGCTTGGAAGCTCTCCATCTCCGCTTCTTCGGCGCTCAACCGCGTTCTCTCTGAGAAGTACAGCGCCGCTGTGAAGGAGCGAGACTGCGCGCTCCAACGAGAGAGAATGGTGCAGCAGCAGCTTCTCGAGTGCATGCAGCGACTGGAGCAGCAATCCGTCCAAAAGTCTTCGCTTGATTCTCAGTCCACAACCGCGCCGAATGGAGATGAGACTTTGCCTCGTGAAGCAATGGGAAGCAGCGATGCTGGTGTTGGTGAGAGATCCGGGGGCTTCCGGGAGCTGCACTGCCGAGAGTGTCTGTTTTGCTTATTGGTGCGAGGGGCGAAAGTTGCTGCAGCGAAGAGATGCTTGACATGTCGAGCGTTTGCGTGTCTTCAATGCGACGAGATTCTGCATCTTGACGATCTTGGCGTGAAAGAAGCGACACACTTTCGCGTGAACGTCCCAAAATTGGTGCAACTGGAAGTGCCGAATGCTGCTTCCCGAGAGCACCTAGTAGCAGATCAAGCATCGGACATTGTTAGTACCAGCAGCACCACAGACAAGTACCATGATACCCACGTGCTGGAGGAACTGAGCGCTCTTGTGAAGGAATACGTCTTTGTTTACAACGAGGAGGAGCGCAGCCTCTCTTCGCAGGCCACGGACAGTGCGCCACTGCTCGATCCTTTAAACACGGCGACACCTGCTAAACTACACACTGGAAAAGTGTACAAAAAATGCATGGAAAGCCCTCAATTGGTGCTTCGGTACCTCCGCAATGAGCGTCGAAGACGCCAGCACCGGAAGTGACGACACTTGGCTCCGAAGGACCAATCGAGCGACTTTTTTTATTCTCTGCTTGCGGCTCTGAACTGGGTTCGGTTTAGAATGTGCCAAGGGATCGTCTATTACTGGAAGTGCTTGCGCATGACACTGATGTCAGCTGGGGAGGTGCGGCAGCAGCCGCCGAACACGCGCGCACCAGCGGCGTGCCACTTTGGGAGGAACTCGTCCCAGGAGCTAGCAGCACCCGCAGTCGTGGCTGGAAGCCACGTTTTCGCCTGACCATCCCAAGATTCCCCGCTGTTTGGGTACACCACCTTTGGGAATGCGACGTCCATGTTGCGCAGCAGCCCTTCGACAAAGTGTGGCGGCGTGCAGTTGATGCCGACTAAAGTAGATGCACAACAACAAAGAAACGGTGTCGGTGAGTTGCACGCATAAATATTGGGGGGAAGTCAAGCAAGAGTTGGATCGTTCATTACCTGCAAGAAGCTGCGATGGGTTCTTCAACTGTGCCAAAATTTGGGCCATTTGAGCGATGGGCTCTCCACTGTTGAGCTCGCTTTCACTGCGGCAGGCAACGGCCAGAATCGCGTGAGACGTTGGGTAGTCGTTGAGCAATTGCACAAACGCTTTCACTTCCACGAGGCACGGAATCGTCTCGCAGACCAAGATGTCTACGCCAGGGTACTCGGTGAAGAACGCGAAGCGGTCCTTGTGCCACGCGACGAGCTCCTCCTTGGTCTTTCCGTAGTCTCCTCGGTATTCCTGCAGCAACGATGAAAATAACCTCATCAGTAAGCGCACAGTGAAGACGGCACACGCGCGTAAGAACGAAAGTCCTCGATTCTTACCGATCCGTCCGCGAGCGCCGCGCCGTAGCAACCAATACTTGCGCCAACCAGCGGCTTGATGCGGTCGCCCTGGGCTTCGAGCTGCGCCCACGCAAGGTCTCTCGCTTCGACCGCCAGGTCGATGCTCTTGGCGAAGAGCTGCTCGACCTGCTCGACAGAGTGCACACCTTCGCGCTTGAAGCCGTCCACGGACGCCTGGTAGCTCACGGTCGTGGCAACATCGGCGCCGGCCAGAAAGTAGTTCTTGTGCGCGTCCACCACCACATGCTGCAGGTGCGCGTTCTTCTCGAGCAGCAGCGACGCGGACCAGAGGCTGCTGGCGCCGAGCTCCACGCGCGGGTCCTTCTCGAGCTCCGTGGCCAGCCCGCCGTCCAGCATCACGACGCGGTCGCTGGTAGCCAGCGCCTGCTTGAGCCCCTGCAATGCCTGAACGTTCACCATCGCTGTGTTTTGTCAAAATGCAACTTGCGGAGCGTTGCGCAATGTCCAATTCTGCCTTTGTCGCATGCATGTCAAATGTGAAGCAAGGTCGTTAATATCGTTGGTCTTTTAGTCGCTGCTCGAGCCTGGTCATAATGACGTTGTTGCTTGTTATAATAGCGGAATACAGGATAAGATGGGGTATTAGTCGGTAAAACCAGGGAAACCTTGGAACCACTCTCTTTCTTGTGACGGACGGTTCGAAAGTTCAGCGCGGTTTAAAAGGACCGGTCCAGTAACTTACGTACCGTATATCTCGCAATAGAAGTCCCCTCACTCGATCATTCCATCTTGGAAATGTACTGTACTATGCAGCCTCGACTTTCCCCGTCAGCGATTTCGAGAAAATCGTGGCAGAATCGATGATGTCGTTGCGGCGCTGTCTACCTCCGTCTTGGAGCTGGTGTCCATTTGGAAATTTTTCCCCAACTTACGATAGAGCGTGAGTTTACCAAAGAAGCTGGACCTTTGGCATTTCTTGTTGTCAATTTGTATCCTACCCTGTGCTGGAGAACCCCCAAAACGAACTTGAGGTGTTTGTCTTCAAAAGGATGGCATGTTACTGTATTGAGCTGAAATTTGTTCTTGCAACTCTTCGCTTGAGGTGGTGCAGTCTTCTCGCGTGTCAAACCCCGTCATTCCGGTGATTTTGACACGCAGTCGGTCCCCATTGATAGAGGCCAGACCTGCTTGTTCACTAAAAGTGGAAGTCGACCGTTTCAAAATGTCAACACAATTGGATGCAAATGTGTGCTTTCCAAAAAAATGACCAGCCACACTCAGCGCGCGGTTCAGCTGACGGTCCGGCTGCAGTACTGATTCATTCTAAATAGAAGCCCGCCACGTACTTCAGGGTGTGTGTGACGAAGGTTCAAAAATGAAAAACAACCGTGAACACCACCGACCATGATGGGGGGTAGAGCCTGGACCGTAGCATCTGGTGGCAAGCCCACTCACAAATTTTCAGTCAAATTTCAAGGTTCAACTTGGAGTTGACGTCCTGCCCCGTGCGCTCAGCTGCGCATTCCCGTAATCCAAGCACCACGGTCGTTCGGTTGTTCGCTTGGACTCGCCCGCCATTTGGCCACGTGAACCAGCCGCAGGCACCAGTCAGCGCCCGCGCCGCCTCCAGCTCATTCCTCAATTCACCAAGTCTCGAGACACGTCATGGGCGGCGCAGCGAAGCAGACGACGAGCAAGAGCGGCGAGCTGCTGCTGGCGCCGAAGGCCATGTACGCCATGTCGTCGGGCGCGCAGTCGGCGCTCGTAAATTTCTTGCCCGTTTTCTACGAGCATACGATGCTTTTCACGAAAGTGCAGATCGGTCTGTTGCAGACACTGCCGTGCATCTGCTCGATCATCGCGCCGCCGTTCTGGGGCGCCATCGCCGACGCGATCCGCAACCAGCGCCTCGTGCACATCGTCTGCATCCTCACCGGCACGCTCTTTCTCTACTTGATCCAGTTCGCGCATTCGTTTGAGCTCACGGTGCTGCTCGTGATCATCGGCAACTTCCAGAGCGCGCCTGCCGGTTCGCTGCTCGACCACGCTGTGCTCGACTTGCTCTCGAAAGTGGGCGGCGAGTATGGCAAGCAGCGCCTCTTTGGCGCGGTCGGCTACGGTATTGGTGCGTACATCTCGGGACTGCTCGTCGCTGCGGCCGGCATCTCGTGGGCGTTCAACTTGAACCTCATCATGATGCTCACGTCGCTGCTCATCCTGCGCGCGATCCCAGTTGTCAAGCACGGCCACGACAACGGCTATGATCTTCTCGAGAGCAACGACAGCGTGCAGAAGCCTGTGAAAGAAGCGCCACCGACGTTCGCCCAGGGCATCCGCATGCTCGGAAGCAAGACCGACGTGCTCGTGTTGCTCGGAGTCGTGTTCCTCATGGGGCTCATGTACGGCGTGCTCTCGAGCTTCCTCACGCTCAACCTCTACAACCTCTCGGGCAACAACTCGCAGATCATCGGCATTGCGATCATGTGCGAGACGTCGTCGGAGCTGCCAGCGTTTTTCTTCTCGCAAGCGATTATCCGCAAGCTCGGCACGGTCAATGTGCTGCTCCTCTCGATTGCGGGCTACGCTGCGCGCATCAGCTACTTGGCTGTGATGACCAACCCGTGGGGTGCGATCCCATTCGAGTTCCTCCACGGCTTGACATTCGGCATTGCTTGGGCTGCGTGCACTCAGTACATTTACACGGCGGCACCGAAGGGCTGTGAGGGTACAGTTATGGGCATCCTCAATGCCGTGCAGAACGGACTGGGTCGTGGTGCCGGCACGCTCGTGGGCGGCTACTTCTACCAGAACTACGGCGCGCCGACAATGTGGATGGTGACGGACCTCGGCGTGCCTCTCTCGCTTGTGGGCGTCGCGATCTTCGCGTACCTGAAGAACGAGGATGAGATCCAGGCCGAAGAGGAGCTGCTCGAGAGTGCGGAGCTTTTCTCGCCGCACCACGCGGACCCGCTGGCGCTCAAGTCGCCTCGCAGCGCGCCATCGTACGACCGCGTGGACGGATAGAGCGCAAGAAAATGAACGAGTAGAAGCGCGAAAAAGTGTTCATGAAGAGTGTATTGCGCATTGTGCATGTTTGTGTTAGGTTTTGCTTTGGTGTGAAGATAAAGGAGCTGCGAAATGCATTGCTGTGCATTTTGTTGGTGGCTCACTCCAGAATACAAAGTACTGTTTTCCTTCCTCTTTCAGTGCGCGTGTGTGCGTATATTTTTTCGCGCAGGGTGTTTTCAAGTTCAACTTGCAATGCGGAATGCGGATTCCGCAAAGCATCGTCAGGGTTTAGCGCAGTGGCACTTGCGCATTGCTCGTCAGACTGCGCGACTGCTTGCCAGGAAGACTCTGCTGCGGCTGCTGCTCACCGGCGACATGCTCGCGCATGTTCAAGTACGGGTGCACGACATCCAGGAACCCGCAGCGGGTCTTCATGAAGTCGCGGTTCTCGAGCACGATGCCGTGCTCCAACGTAAGCGAAGCGTGCAGCGCGACCTGCTGGCCGACTCGCTTCTCCATGGCCCACGCGCTTCGCACGAGGCTGCGCGCACGAATGGGCACGTCCACGAGCTCTTCCAGCGGTAGTCGCATTTGTGGCTCGCACTCGCCGTCCATGTCGCGGAAGGACGTCACGAGCGCAGCAGCTCCTCGCGTTGGGCTCGGCGGTGGGGAGCTCGAGAGCGCAAACTGCACGGAACGAGACTCGCTAGATGTGGCGTCCGCGATATTGGTGCTCAAAAGCGGCTTCATCGGTGACTCGGACGCATCTGGGAGCACTACAAACTTGGACGCGCGCTTCTTCTTGACCATGCGCGAGTCGTGCTGGCTGTTGAGATCATTGTGCATCGCGCGAAAGTACCAGCTGCGCACGAGTGCGAACGCCGCGATCACCACAACGCTCGACGCAATGATATCGAGAAGCGGCGCGTAGATGATTGAGAGCACGGAGCTCGTGGTGTTCTGCAGAAAGTCGAGCTGGCTGGAGAACGCATTCGATAGCGCCATATATTCTCTGAATGTGTGCGTGTCGCCCAGTCGCTGCATCTCGTACTGGCGCTTCTTCTCGGTGATTGCGAACACTGCGTCACGCTTGCAGTAGGCAACGATCGCAGCGATGCATGCGACCTCACTCGTGCGCACGTACGTGGTTCTAGTAAACGCGAGCGCCTGTTGCTCGTTGACCAACACGCACAAGTCCCATACTGCATTAAAGGCTACGAGCGGAAGTACCCAGCAGCGCGCAGCAGTCAGCCACGCGTGCGTCTTCCCAGTCTGCAGCTCAGTCGCGTCCCAGATTGAGATACTTGGAAGGATCACCATCCACGAGATCAGGTGCGCCACGAGCATCAACAAAATCACAGGCTTGCTGCGATACAAAGACGACGTCAGCCCGCCCTTGTAGCCTTTTGACGCCGACGCAGCCCCGAGGCGGTTCAAGTTCTCTCCCAACGACGTGAGCTGCTGCTTTCCGAGCGCGAGACGCCCGATTTCGACCACGCTGCACACGTTGAGCGCTATGAGAAGCATGTCGATGGCGATCATGACCGTGTACAGCGCGCCAAACGACGAGAAGTTGAGCAGTGCCTTGTGCTTCAACTCAAATACTCCATTCGCTCCATTCCGGAGCGTGAAAAGACTGCGACTGTTTTCACGCGTGACAAAGGTCATCCCCATGACATGAAGCGCGTCAGCTGTTAGCCGCGCCTTATCTTGCTGGAAGAGCGGGAACGCCGTCGCGTGCAGCCCCACAAAAGCGCTCTTGTAGTAACTCGGGTTACCACAGCCAAAGATCGTGGCTGTGTATCGCCCGGGACCTTTGGGAATAAACCCCTCGACGCACACAACCGCTGACATGGGTGAGCTCGTGCTGATAACGCTCAGTAGATCCGTGAGCTCAGCTTCGGCGTCACTGCCTGGAATAACAGAGTAGTTGCGTTGTGACTCCACCTCTTGCGTGGTCAGCGACGCGTTGTTGTGGTTCTTGTACGTGAGGAGCGATGGCGCTTCGCTGATGCTGTATCGCTCTGAGAAGAGTCGCACGATGGACGAGTGGCAGATCGCAGGCTTTCGATGGTGGTAGAGTAGCTTGCACGCTGCCCACGCGATTGAGTCCACGCGGACGCCGCTGCTTAGGACAAGCTCCGGCACTTTGTGACTGTTCTCAGGCAAGCCGATCTCGCAGTTTTTGCCCATGATGTGTGAAAATATCGCTGTGGCGCCGTCTGAGATCGGGTGCATCGTCTCGCATTTTTGGAGAAACGAGCTCCAGCCGGTCGCGCGCTGCGTCTTTTGTCCAGCGAACGTGAAGTTGCGGGTCAGCGCCAGCGGCTTCTCCTGCATCTCGTGGTGGGTGATCGCGACAAAAGAGTACGAGCCGTGTGGTCCGAGCCACCGGATCTTGAACCACACGTCGCGCAGATCGAGCGCAAAGAAGAGCAGGACGAGCAGCAGATCAAGGAGCAAGCGCGCTCTTGGAGGCAAGCGAAATCGACTCAAAGCAGGAGGCGCCATGACAGACACGCAGGCTGAGAAGACGAGCTTGGAAAATGACGCTTGAGACGCGCTTTCTATCTCAAGACAGAAATTAGAGATCACCAAAGAGAGAAATGCGCAGAAGAGAGGCGAGTGGTCGTGAATGGGTGGTGTCATCCAGTTCCAGGATCACTCTGATCTTCCAGCTTCTTTGAAACGACTCAACAACTGAAACCGTTCGGGATTGCCATGCCGAATGTGACGAGGAAGTCGATGCTGTCCTAGCATGGTGCTCCAGGACAAATCCGTCGCTTGGATGTACAAGTACAGGAACACCGCTTGGCAGGTGAATATGAAGCAGTGGATGCGCGTTCGTCCCTTGATGCTGTACTTGAGGTTGATAATGTCCGATGCGTACCCACCGCGCGCGAAGATGCACATGAGCCCAAAGAGCGATGAGATGAGCCCTGAAGTAGTCTGCGTTAGGATTTGGCATTTCTGCGCGTTTTTGGTCGGGTCGCAGCCAGACTTCTTGTTGTGCACAATTAGCTCGATCCCAAAGCAGCACGCGTACTGGTATGGTACGCGAGGATCCAGGTCGCAGGGCGACTCAGCGTCGTCCAGATTGACGGTGTCATCTCGGACACCGCTGGCCTGCGCTCTGGCTCACGGAATGGCTTGAGGTCGCAGTGGTTGCCCTGTGGGCAGTCGTCTGAGTACTGATACAGGCAGAAGCCGATCACGACCACGAAGATTGCCGGCAAGATCAGCGTGAGTCGCCAACTAGTGTCGTCCGAGACTGCCGCGTGGATTGTAAATAGGTCGTAGATCAAGGGCGTGATCAAGTATGTCACGCCGGCACCTAGGTTGCCCCAGCCCGAGGCGAGCGAGTTCGCGCGACCAACGATCTCAGTGCAGAACATGACGGAAGTCCAGTAGGTGGCCGCGATGATCGAGCAGCCCACGAGCCCTGTGAAGAACCGCACGATGATGAACGCGTTGTAGTTGGTAACTAGCGCCACAGATGCAACAGGGGTTGAGCCCAGTACCAAAAGCACTGTCTGCACGGTTCGCGGGCCGTAGCGATCGCAAAGTAGACCCAATTGCATTAATTTGTTAATGCTTAAGCATTGTGCTTGTTAGCACACTTGTTAGTGCGGACAACGCAACACACAACATCACATTTCCAAACGCAAAACACAACGCCAATCCTATTCTACGGCTCCGGATCCTCCTCCTGCTCTGCGAACTCCTTGAGCTTGTCCACCACGAACGAAATGCGCACGCGCCGCGCCGGGTCTGCCGCGCACATCATCTCGATCAAGCTCCGCTGCTCCTCGCTCATGCTCTCGACGTGAGGTGGCAGCTTGCCCTTGCGCACCTGCAGCCGCACCATCACGTCCGCCGTGCGTCCCCATGGCAGGTCGTCCTTTACCGCCTCCACGATGCACATCGCGAACCCGTAGATGTCGGACGCGAACGACGGCGCGCTCCCCTTCAACACCTCGGGCGCCTTCCACTGCAGCGCTCCCATCTCCTTCGGGTTCAGCTGCACCACGCGCGTCGCCGTGCAGCTCAGCCCAAAGTCCGTGATCTTCGCCTTGCCATCCGCGCCGATCAGGATGTTGTCGCACTTGAGGTCGTTGTGCACGATGCTCTGGTCGTGCAGGTACTGGAGTCCGAGCGCCACCTCGTACAGCTTCCTCCACGTCAGGTGGCTGCTCTCTTTGCGACTCAGGTACCCTCGCAGTGTCCCGTGAGACGCGTACTCGCACGCAAAGAACCGCTTCCCCATGTGGCACGCGCCAAAGAGCTTCACCACGTGCGGATGATTCAGTGGGTGCCACACGCTCGCTTCGTGCAGAAACATGTCGAGAGTGCTCGCGTCGTCGTCCTCGTAGCCCATGAACTTGACCACCACGGGCGTGTCGAGCCAGGTGCCTCGGTAGACCGCTCCGAACGCGCCTTCGCCGATGCGGTCCAGCTCATCGAAGAACAGCTCGTGCATCGGCATGTACCACGGTTGTGACATGGTTAACATGGTAGCCACATCAACTGAGCTGTCTTCGGAGGTTGAATTGTTGGTGGTGATAATATCTAGAGACGCAGAATCCCCAGCGGAACTTAGATTCATCGAGCCAAAACCGTACTCGCTCGAGCCTTCTGACGTTGCACTCAGAGTACTTAGCGACGTCATCGATGTGCCGTTGCTGCTGCTGTACCGCTGTCCAAACGCTTCGTGGTGCTGCTTCCGCCAGTTGTGGATCGGATCAATGTCTTCTTCGCTTAAATCGAGCATCTCCAGTAGACGATCGATCTCGCCATGGAAGATGTGACCGGCCTCGGCTGCTTTGCGGCTCTTGGCCATGCGCACTGCCGAAAGGTCCGACGTCGGCGCTCGGATGTACCGCTGGAAACGCGTCAGCAGCGTGCAGAACCTGGAAACTTCAATGTCAACCGGTACTTTGTTCATTAGCAGCAGTTGGGAGTAGACTTGCGAGAGCCGCGCGTGCACATGCAACGCCATTTCCTGCGACTCGGTGATCAAAAGGCACTTGGCCTGGGTTCGCTCCAGCGCATCGGGAATCGTGGCGCATAGTTCCGGCAGAAGGTACTCCGCCAGGTTCATGCATTGATCCTATACACAAACAGACAACATAGGGGGGTATTGAAGCGTTAGCATATTATGAAGATCTCCCATAGAGCAGACATGACCGAACGCATGGAAAACTCGACTTACCTGGTTGTTCGGCATATCGAAATACGTCAAGTCTGAATCCCTGTGACTCAGCGCACGCTCCTGGTGCGTCACTGTCGCATGCTCGTCGGCTGCAAACTGCTTCAGGCGCTCGACAATGTAGCTCATCTTGACGCGTTTGCGCGGGTCGATCGCAAACATCTTTTTGACGACATCCCACTGGCTCCAGGTCATGGCGTCCGGGCGGTTGTGCGCCCAGCCTCTGCGTGCGACAGCGTACACGTTCTCCTCGGACTCGTTGCTCCACGGGATCTCGCCCGAGACAGCTTCGCAGATGCACATGCCAAAAGAGTACACGTCGGACTCGAAAGTGTCCTTCTCACCGCGAATGCACTCGGGGGCTTTCCAGCGACACAAGAAGACCCCGCGAGCTGCTGGAGTCTTGCCTGTGAGCTCCTCCTCGTGCTTCTGGAAGCCTGCGATGCGTGCCTTGCCATCGGATCCGACGAGGATGTTGTCGCACCGGAGCATTCCATGAGCGACGTGGCGTTCATGGAGGTACTGCAGTCCCAGCGAGACTTCGTAGAGCATTTGCCACACGCCGCCATCGTCACCATCACTAGAGCGGTTCTCGTTCACTTGCTGCAGGTAATCGCGCAGGTTCCCATTCGAAGCGTGCTCGTAGATAAATAGCCGTGGATGCCCAATGTGACATGCACCAAAGAGCTTGATCACGTTCGGGTGGCTGAGCTGGTGCCAACTTGTGGCATCCTGCTCGAATTTCTCCTGGCCCCTACTGTAGTCCTCAAAGATCACCACGTCGGCGTTAGACCAGCTCCCGCGATACGTCTGCAATAGCTTGGAGCCCGCAATCACCTCCTGTTTTTCGACTTCGTGGCGCGAAAGAAACCAACTGGGCACCTGGGGCACTGTCGTGACTGAGCAGTGTTCGACGATCTTGTCCAGCAGCGTGTTCATGAGTTCGAGCTTCTCGTCGCTGTACTTGCTGCCATGACTGCTCAACTCGTATTTCAACAGCGTGGTGGTCTCGATCTGGGCCGACTCTTGCTGCAGGTTGCTCAGCACTCTGTCGTCGCCTTCGAGGATCGCTTGGAACATTTTCAGCTGCTTGAGGCGGTTCTCGTCCCAGAGCTCCACCCAGTTGCTGTGGATCGGCGCTGTGTAGTCCACGCCACCACCACCGAGTCCACCAATCAAGTGGTCGATCTCCTGGTGGAAGTCGCTGATGCTGTTCATGACGTTCCGACTCGTGATGAGTCGATCGATCACGTCCGCCTTCTCGTACTTCTCCATAAACAGGTAGAACCGGTACATGATCTTCGCGTACGTGAGGATTTTGCTCTGTGTTGTTGACGTCTCGGGGTTTCCTCGCATCTGCAACCAGACGTCGTCGAGGCGCTGGATCACAAGATCGTAGAGCGGGAGGAACTCCTGCGCAGCTGACACGCGGGAGCGAATCGTCGCAAGCGTTGCAGAGATCAGCGACCCGGGGCTTTCTTCTGGCGCTTCTTCTTCACTTTTACTATTGTTGCTACTACCATTGCTTCTGGTGGCACGAGACGCTTCGTCGCTCTCTATCAGCAGCTGCACGATATCGAGACGCACCCAGTGTGCCGCAGAGCTCAGCGGCGTCTCGCCGTCGACTGCGCGCACGTTGACCGACGCGCCATGATCAATCAGCAGCTTGACGACGTCAAACTTGCCCTCTCGGGCGGCTTTGGCGAGAGGCGTCTCCGAGTCCGAGTTGAGCGCGTCGACGGCAGCACCATGTTCAAGCAGCAGCTGCACGATCTCCACGTGTCCTCCACTCGCAGCGAAATACAAAGGAGCTCGCCGCTTCTTAGAGAGAACGTCCACTGATGCACCCGCGTTGATTAGGATCTGCACGAGCTCCAGAGATCCGTTATCTGCAGCGGCGTGAAGCGCAGTCTCGCCGTGCAAGTTCTTCTTGCTGATGGGCGATCCGTGGGCGATCAGGCACTGCACAACGCCGACGTGGCCCTTTGACGCAGCGACGTTCAGCGGGATGTTCCCGTGGCTATTGGTGCTGTTGAGCGCTGCGCCTTGTTTGAGGAGGATCTCTGTCAGCTTTCGGTTGCCTTTGAACGCTGCGATGTGCAACGGCGTCTCTCCGTGGGCGTTCTTCGCGCTCAGAGACGCGCCGGCCTTGACCAAAAGCTCCACCACCTCCACTTGGCCCTTGAACGTCGCGACATGCAGCGGCACCTCGCCGTGGGAGTTCGTCTCTTCGACTTGTACCTGTTGTTCAAAGAGCAGGAACTTGACGACCTCAACGTGGTTCTTGGTCACGGCGCCAAAGAGCGCCGACTTGCAGTTTGGCGAGATGGATCGCATCGAGCCGCCTCGACTGAGCAGCAGCTTCATCACGCCCAGGTGGCCAGATCTCGCAGCCCAGAGCAGCGGCGTCTCGCCCGCAGTGTTGATGATATTGATCGCCGCCCCTGCGTCAAGAAGCACCTGCAGCGCCTCCAAGTGACCATTCTTCGCCGCAACAAACAGCGGCGTCTGGTCGCTCGGCGTCCGTGCGTCGATCTCTGCGTCTTTCTCAATGAGAAGAGCCACCAGATTCCCAAACCCTTTGAACGCCGCGTGATGCAGCGGCGTCTCGCCCTGCGCATTCCTCGCGTTCACTGCTGCCCCACTGTCAACCAGGAAGTTGACGGCGTGGGTATGACATTTGTTCACTGCATTGTGCAGCGACGTCTCGCCAAACGCGTTGACAGCATCGACTGAGGCGCCAGCTGTGATCAGGATCCGCATGGTCGCCAGATGGCCACCGCCGGTGGCGTAGTGCAGCGCGGTCGTGCCGTTGGGCGTGGTCGCGTGGACATCCGCCCCCACGTCTGCCAACAATTGCACTACTGCAGTGTCTCCTTTTAGTGCCGTCAAGTGGAGCGGGATGAGTCCGTCGTTGTTCGGTTTGTTCAGGACCGAGCGGCTGGTGCTAATGAGTAGCTGCACGATCTCCGCGTGACCGTTCTTCACAGCTATGTGCAGTGGCGTGTCACCACTAGCGTTCAGCTCTTCAATCGTAGCACCGTCCTTCCAAAGCAGTAGCTTCACGATCTCGACGCTGCCTTTAAAGATCGCCACGTGCAACGGCAGCTCATCGTTCGGCTTTCGTATCCGTGTCGACGCGCCAGCATCCAGCAACAGCCGCGCAATCTCCAGCTCGCACCTGAAGCACGCAACGTGCAGCGGCGTCTCCCCGTACGTGTTCTTGACGTCGATGGCGGCGCCTCGCTCGATCAGCAACTGCACGGCCGCCAAGTGCCCGTGCTTCACCGCCACGTGCACCAGCGTGCTGCCGCTCGAGTTCGTGGCGGTGAGCGACGAGCCCGCGGTGATCAGGTAACCAGCGATGCGCGCGTTGCCCTTGCGCACCGCGACGTGCAATGGTGTCTCACCGCTGTCGTTGGTCGCGATGATGGACGCGCCGCCCTGGATCAGCACCTTCACGACGTGCAGCGAGTCTCGCGCGGCCGCCATGATGAGCGGCGTGTGCGTGTACGTGTACGTGCTGGCGATGCGCTCGTTCAGCGGCACGCCGGCCGCGATGAGCGCTGTGAGCGCTTTCGCGTCGCCCTTCTTTACGGCGCGCGTGATCGCGTTGCGCTGCTGGCGCGGCGTCGCATCCGTCAGAGCTGGTGGAGCTGCGCTCATATTCGTGAGCTCCAACAACAAGCCTCTTTCCTGTCTTGCTTTGACTTTGCTTAAAACCTCGAATGTGTCACTATCGAATTTGGAGAATGATCTGTTTCGCTTTTTGCAAAAACCGAAATAAAGAGAGTTTACTCTCGTAAATATTGCCGAAGATTATAAAAAACGTGTTTCAAATTTTGCAATACCGACTGGGTTGCCGCCACAGCAACACAGCAACACAGCAATCTTTACAGCAATTACTGTAAATCGCACTCTGCGCGCTGCGGCCACGGCCACGTCGCTGCAGCGCGCGCCCCGAGTTGGGTCGAGATGATCGCAAACAGCGCAAACGCCCAAGATATCAGGTTTTGACGCTTTACGTCAAATCGTGGTTGCATGGAAGCGTCGAAAGACACCTGGGAACTTCGTTCCCTACCGACGTAGCACCACTGATCGAGCCTCTGGCCTTTGAAGGTACTCGGGGCGACCCTTTCCTCCGATCGCTCTCTTCGCCACCTTCCAGATGTTCGACGCGGCGTTCGTATCTCGGTTCCACAGCCTGGAACAGGTCTTTCACCTGACCAGCCCATGACGCAAGATGCTGCCGCTCCTGTACGGTCTAGGGTTCTTGCAGAACTGCCTCTGATCCCAATCCCCTATCACGACTATCGTTTCTGTTCCGCTTCCGAACAGCTTCTCAAATCGCTTCAGGAGACGAACCTCCGTTATCTGGCGACGCATGTAGCCGCCCAGCTTCAGTTTCCGGAAGATGTACTGGTTGTACACGGGGCTCA